>JAMKCH010084689.1:0-106994 GCA_023653785.1 Ophioderma brevispina | reverse complement strand
AGGGAGTTCCACAAATACCATAGTGAGAAAGCTTGGCTAAAGAAAAGATAGATAGAATGATCGATGGTGTCGACGCCTGATAGGTTAAGGAATTTGGATACCGATTGGTATGCTGATCAATTGAAAGGCGGAGAAATGTCATCATAGATGTCAAGAAGAAGAGCCAAGATCAGTGGAATGCGGTTCCTGAAAGTCATATTGATTGGGGTGAAGCTATTTTGGGAAGAGAGATGAAAAAGTTCAGCCTATTGTAAATCAGACCGTTCAAGGATTTAGAGAAGAAACATTGGTGGAAGGGAGAGTGAAATGGCAGGTAGGTAGGTAATTTGTAAAGTTGTGCGGATCGTCGTTTTTGAAGACTGGAATAACTTTAACAAACATCAGATCAACCAGGGGCAACGCCAGTCTTAGAAAGGAAAGAGTGAAGACGTGGCAAGTGGTGACAGATATGAAGGGGGCAATTTGTTTAACTATGTGGATATCATCAAAGCCAGGAATCTTACCATTCTAAATGGGAGATAATATCGAGAATTCCCTTGGGTGATGGATGTTGGATTGAAGAATTACTGATTTTTTAAAAGGGGCCTTTAGAAAATCACAGAAGCTTGATTGAGAATGAATTGGATGGCTAAATTGGGGCCGATTTCAGCAAAGGGGGGGGGATTTGTTGAATTTCTCAGCAATGTTCATAGGTCAGAAACTTAGTTAGTTGAGCTGTTATGTTAAGGGGGATATTTGGGCAGAATCGTTCAATTTTTGAAGAAAGCAAGAAAGTGTGTACATGACATCTATAACATATGTAGTTTTGTAAAAAAAAAATAGACCACCAAACTATGGCTTCCTGGTGGCAGCCATATTGATTTAAAAATGGCCGCCAAAAAACCCTGTTTTACATAATTTCTTTCTACAGCACCTAGAGGCAATATTCAAGTGTCTATACCTCTGTTGGATACCACGGAACCTATAGTGGTTTATAATTTTCATCCAAAGTTCCATCTTTGAGTTTTACATGGGCCCACCCCCCCCCATATTTTATTGAAAAATAGGCGCCACTATTGTTCTATAATGCTAACATATTGATTTTAAAGATCGCCACATACTTTCCTTTTGTAAGGGTACCAATGTTTTTAGCATCAAAAAGTGACTTTTTAAGGCATAGAGCGGATAATTAATAAAAAAATATTCTGCGTTTCGTAGAGAGTCCAGTACCTTACTTACACTTTACACCAAATTAATATTACAGGATTCCTATATGTACCGTTCCAAGTCACGAAAAATCAACGCATATGAACATGAAACAAGTAATTACAAGTCTTGTATATTAAAGGTAAGCTTTGATATGACAAAAAAAGGAATCTCTTCGGGATTGTGTTAACTACATTGTTGTCATTATAGTCCGGAGCTGGATTCTGAATGTACTGCAGAGCGGGACCGGCTCTTTAGTCCGCCGGGTGAGTGCGAGAGAGGAGGGCGTTGAACTTTGTTGGTCGTAAACGTAGGTAGCTCCTGCTGATTTTGGTTTTTGAACATCTCTTGTGATTTTTACTATCTGCTACTTATTTTATAATATACCAGAAAGAATGGTGCATAGTCAAATGAATTTGTGTCATAGTCCCTGCAACGTACATGTATTGTAAAATGTTCAGAAGAAATCACAAAATAATATTGCTGTGTAAATGCCTTCCGCCCCTTTCCAGCTTGTGACATCCTACAGAATCATGTCAAAGGAGTTTAGACTAATAAAGCCAGGGGGTCACTCAAGTCCAGAGGCCAGCAATAGACTGGAACCTATGTGTTCTGTGTCAAAAGGTTTCCTCGAAGATCTTCTCATCCAGAAGGGACACTGAGAAGAGGCAAATGTGAAGCTAAAGGAGAAAGAAGAGAAAGCTCAGAAAGCTACCAACTCATTTGCACGTATAATTTGCCAAAGTCATGACCTTGGACAAATTCCCTTGGATGTCTCGAGCTGACCAATTAGATGATGGCTCAGGTATTGTAGAAACTTGCCCATAAGAAACAAGCCAGCTGGCATAACATTGCCCGACAAATTTGTTTTATGACTTAAAGCGAAGGACTGACAAAACGAGATCAGAATCAGATTGATGGTAACAGAAGCCCTGTAAAATTGAGGAGGTCTAGTGCTGAAGGTGCTGGACTTCTGGAAAAAGATTTGTTTTTTCTGTGGAGAAAGCTGGGGGTGCCAACCTAAGTGAAGTAGAACGGATGGGGATGGACCACACAGTTCGAATGTATGCAACAGAACTTAAGGAAACTAATCTGTTAGCAAAATTGGCACCGGGAGATTTAGTGGCGCAAGAGGCCCCAAAGTTTCATAAGGCTGTCATGTGTGCCCATACACAGGTATGTAGACAAGCTATACACGTATAATAAGAGAGTAATGTTATTGAAAAAACAGCTAATGCCACAGCTAATAATGAAGTACTAACTTACACGAATATCAGTTTTATCCAAAGCAGACTTGCCATACTTCGTTGAATTGAGTATTACGTGTGTTCTTCTATCGTGTCCAAACACAGTGGGTTCTCAAATAGGATCCAGCCAGAGATGGGAACAAATCTGGACTCCTTCACTGAATATCACAAGTCTTGTCTGTGCATGTTGCTCCAACAGTGGCCAGAACATGAGATGTTCCACTGTGCTGGTGGTGCGGTTCCACAACCACAGGTATGTCCTGATGTCTCCTTCTGCCAGGAGGAAACCGTTCGCCAATTATGGTTTCTCAATCTGTTGAAACTTCGCCATTCAGTCCATGAGCAGTTTAATTTGTTGGTGCTGAGATCGACTATAAATACGTCATTAGGGAGCATTTCGAGATAGTTTTTTCTCATGACATGAAATAAAGGCCTACAAGCAATCATTAGTTGGGGTGGTATAATACTTCAACTTAGTATTTTTGTGAAATCTTTAAATAAAACATCAAATTTCGGTGGAAGGTGGTGGAGAGTGGCTTTCAATATTATGTGATTTTTTCCATAATTAAAACTCGGATTTTTGATTTTTTCATTGTCCAAAAGTGATATTACGGTTAAATTTGAAGTGGTATTCCAAAACTCGTTCATGTGTTGAAAAGAGCATCAAAAAGCATATGGAAAAAAACATTGTTGTACTCGATGTGTATTGAGATATTTTTCCCTGATTTTATATTTCAGTATACTTTGGATTTTAACATCATGAAATCACAATTTCCTCCCACCATCCCTGCTCACTTTTCCCAGTGTGTTTCTGTCAATTTTATCTTTAATATTTTACTCTCATAGGCACAAAAAGTGGAAAAAGGAGAAGGGGGGATCTCCAAGTGCAGAGGTTCGCAAGCAAAGCATTGCACTGCGGAATTGATATAATACATCGATGGAAAAGGGACTAAGTGAGAAAGCTGGAGGACAGTGTTCCCGTCTTGCTTAGCGTGACTTACGCTGTTTATAAAGGAACGACTCTAGAACTATGTCCCACAGCATACTAGAGAAAGTGAATTCCACCACATTCAAGGAAGCGTCTCTTGTGCATTGTCCATACCTAAAGGCTATGAATCAGGGAAGGATGTTTATCTTGACATATGACACAGAAATTGGTGAGCGATTCTTCCAGGCATGTTCCTGAATGAGGATTCTGAAGCTTACAACTGGCGACAAAAGCTGGCTGCATTAATTATTAGGAAACAACTTTTCTCCTATGGTCATGCATTCAGTGGAACCCTGTGCAATGAGTCAGCAGATCACATGATCCCAAATACTTTGCTGGCACTTGTCAACATGACTACTTGATGGTCCTAGTTATCGAGTCTCAGACTCGTAAAAAGGTATCATAAGTCCAAGCAGCAACAACATATCTGAATGATTAGGTCTTCACACAGAATCCGAGGGGGGTCCAAGTAGTCCGCGGAAAGATAAGGTCGACACAACAGCGAAAAAGAGAGGGTCCCAACTGTCTAACTAGGCCGAAAAGTCCATGCAAAAGACACGAAAGTTCGTGATTTAAATTGATCGTCTCCCCACCAACATGGACTGTCAATATCATATGATCGAGTTTTGGCATATCGTTCATCCATCTCACAGAACATCATTAAACGCTTTTTTGAATGTGGTGTAGTCTGCCCACCTTAGTTGAAGAAAGAAAGGTTATTTCCCCACAGGACAGTCTGATAACATTTGATACACATTAGTGCTACGACCGCTACCGATTCATTTCATGGAACTGCGCATTCCTTGTGTCAACATCCGACAGAAGATTGCCAAGAAATAGATTACAACCCAGTGATACTTGCTAAAACTGTATCAGAGAAGCGGATTCCTCCACTTCCTATGGATTATACCAACATTCTGCCAGCTCCATGCATGCCGAAAGAATTCAAGGCACCATTAATCCGAGGACCTATGCGACCAGAAACAGATAAATTTGCTGAAGATAGGAAGAAAGATTACAAGTGGCTTGCCAGACAAAAGTCATTGATAGAAGGTGGTGACATTGCTGAAGGTGATTATGTATCTTGGGCAGCATATCATGCAAGTATTCAAGGCCAACCTAGCAAACTTCCTACGACTATTGCTCTGATGCCATTGTTCCGTGAGGTATCACACTCCTTCGCTACAATAATGCATTGCATGAAGACAAATCGAGCAGCAACACAGTTTCTGAATCCAGGACAGATTCCGGTCTTAACAATGGACCAACCACTATATTCCCTGGGAAAACAAATCCAATGGAGATTCCCGGAGCTCTTCGGCGAGGACAAGTATGTTCTGATGATGGGTTCACTTCATATCGAAATGGCTGGCTTGAAAGTTTTGGGCGATTTGCTTGAGGGAACAGGTTGGTCTAATGCCATTGCCCAGGCAGATGTGGCTACCAAAGGAACTGCTGATAGTTTCATACATGCATCACATGTAACAAAGACCAGGAGAGCCCATCAAGTTACCGCTGCTTCACTCTACATCCTCCAGAGACAAGCTTTTGAGAGGGAAATGGACTCGTCAATGGAAGATAATCAGGTCTCCGAAGAGACTGAGAGGTTCGCAGAATGGTGTGATCAGATGACCAAGGCTCACCCAATGTTTCGATTTTGGAACACAATACTTGATCTAGAACTCACTCTGCTGGCCTTCATCCGGGCTATAAGGACATCAGATTTTGAGTTATATGTAGAGACACTGGTGGGGCTCGCACCATGGTTCTTTGCCTTGGATCACATGCACTATGCCCGTTGGATCGCTGTACATATTCGGGACATGATCAACCTTCGTCATCAATGCCCACAAATCTATGACCATTTCATGGATGGTGCCTTCACTTCAAATAAGACTGGAAAACCTTACTCTGCGATTGGCCTAGACCATGCACATGAACAAATGAATGCTGAAGTAAAAGGTGATGGCGGAGCCATAGGGCTGACGGAAAGCCCGGGTGCCCTAAGACGCTGGATGGTGGCTGGTCCACAACTTGCCTATATCATCAAAGAGTACGAGGAGAGCATAGACAAGCCGCATGTGGATGCCAATCCCAAACATCATGAGCAGAATTCTGCCTTGCAAAAAGCATTTGCTGAGGATGTCTGCAACCTGGTCACAACAATGGATGAAATGGGAAATCCTTTCCTGGATCGCACCAAGGATTTGTTGACAATTGATTCGCAGGATGTCATGCCGCCAGCTGTGGTAGAAAGTCTTGAGCGAATACATACCCTAGGAGAGAGCAAGTACAGAACCTTCGTCGAGGAACGTCTGCAGAAGAGCGAAAAGCCAATCACTGCACCAATCACACGGAATTCTCTTCCCCTTTGCAGCAGACCAAAGCAAAGGGATCAATCAACGGATAACAAAAACTCAAGAACTAAAGAGCGACGGTTCCTGTTCTCCATACTCTACATTGCCTCCCATTCAAGAGAAGGTGACCTTGAGGAGTGTTTTCACGCAAAAATCATACTACCCAGTGTCGCTCTCCTCAGTGGTAAACTGAACCAAGGAAAGAAATCAGACCTAGTTGGATGTCTTGAGGCCATACCAAGCCTACGCAACATAATCCTCTTTCGATGTCACATCTTAGACTGCGCAGCTTGGGTTGCATGTCCTACCAGTTGGTGAATCAAAAACGTTCGGGGATTAGGCAAAATGAATGTATTCTTCCGCCTGTGTTATATACGCTAGAAAAAGCACAGCGTGTTGATTCTCGTTTGGGATTTTCCCTAAAGGACAGTCTAAGTGTCAACCCGGACAATTGGGAAAACTGGACCCCGCAGACGTGTTGCAAGCAACGTCATACTTCCCTGGAAACTGGAAAAACTACCCTGAGGAATGATGACATAAAGAAGACCTTTTCCAGTTTCCTGGGGAAAAGTGAGGGTGTTTCTTCCAGAACAGCGACAAGGGTATCATTTTCCCCCAATGACGGACTCCTGTTGTTACTCGGCATATCAATCAGAACACACAAGGAACTTACAACCATGCTCCACGGAAGCTGGATACCGTGTGCTTCTCCATGTTCAAGATGCCATGAACTCTGGTTTTAAATCAGTGATGATAAGGACAGTTATACGATATAGTGGTGCTTGCTGTAGGCTCATTCCATAGATTTTTCAAGCCTGACCACTGTTGGATAGCATTCGGAACGGGAAAGGACGTTATATACACCCAATCCCCGCGGTTGTTCTCTGTTCTTCCTCCTCAAGTACCACAAGGCTTGTTGTTTTTTCGGCCCCGGAAAAGGGGAAAGGGGTAGCGCATTTACCGGCTGTGATGTTAGTGCATTCTTTGTCAACTATGGAAGAAGTCAGGTGCAGACATGGCTCGCATGGCCAGTCAGTCACCGAGCCTGTGTTGCCCGGTCGAAGCCCTGTGGAGTTGACATACCAGAGGATTACTACTAAAGCTGTAAGCTCATCATATTGTAGGTCCTGCCGACCAGTGGATGATACCCGTGTCGAATTGCACGCATGATCTGTTCGCAAAAAGTCGCGCAACAATTGAACACATCCCTCACAACACGAGCTTCTTGGGAGCAGCATTTCAAAGACAGTTATGAGGCAGGCCCATGTGTGGACCAATCACTTGATTGCAGCCTAGTCCCAGTGTTCTGATTGGGGTGGGAGTTATCTCATGGATGCAGGGTATAGCTCCAAGTGGACAACCCTACCTATTGCCGAGGCAGCATGGTCTTGAACTATAGCAGGCAAATGCAGCAGTCTTGCAACGGGTAACTGCAAAGGTTTCAAGCGAAATTTTGGATGCACCCACTATGTAAATGTGGAGGGAATTGTTATCGTGATTGATTAACTCTTCCAAATCAGGAGTCTTTCAAAGAGAAGGGATTATGCATCTCCACTGTTTACCACCAGATAAAGTCTCTAAATGAGCCAATACAAAGAGAACTACAGTATGGGCTATCTTAAGAAACTTTTGAGACCAGCAAAATTACATTGGTATAAAAAGGTAAAAAATATCACTTTAACTGCTAACAATCGTATTTTGGGCCACTATTTTTTAAGTACAAATCTTACCGCCATCTGAATTCATTTCGTAGCCATCTGAAGAAAATTTTATGGACCACTATCAAAGCTCCTTGGTATCAAAAACATAGATATCGACACTTGAACTTTGATCAAAACTGGTGCAGACACGATTAGGCTACAATGGCAAAATTTGGCCCCGGCCATTTTAAAAATTTCCATGCGGCCACCTTGATTCAATATGGCAGCCTCCAATAAAAATTCTAAGATCACCAACAGGTCGTTTGCTATCAAAACCCTAGGTATAGACCACTCAATGTTGAGTTCTAGCGCTGTAGAAGTAAAGATATGCCAAAAATTGTGTATTTTGGCGGCCATTTTGAATCAATTATGGCGGCACCAGGGGGCGTACGTAATATTTTGGGTCATTTTTTTGGGAACCTAGATTCTTAAAAGTAGTTACAAAAAGTTTCATGCCTTTCTTCAAAAATTGAACAATCCATTGAATTAATCCGATCTACTAGTATACGGAGTTGTTGATCTGAAAACCTGAATCTAAAACCCAAACATCATCATTTAAATTATTATTTCATTCAGGCCTGTAGCCGGGAACGGATGAAGGGGGGGGGGGGGCTTTCTGTCCTAAAGAAAGGTCACAACCCATAAAAAGTTGAGGAGTTGTCGTGTGAAAATGAAATGTGGAAAAGTAATTTGCAGTGATACATGTATTTTATACCATCAAATCATATCTCATTACGTAACCGGAATCATCATGTGTTATAAATCGTGATTGAGTGTAAACATTTTCATCTCACCCACTTTCAGTTGGAAATGAGGCGGGCCAAAGAAATGCAAGAGAAAACAGGGCAAGGGATACCAAGCATGAGAAAAATGAATAGTTCAAAATGGTCTGCTTTGGAGCCTGAAGAAAATCTGCAGTATAATAATTCTTGTTTTTAAATTTTTGTTCTTCACTGGCCCACCCATCCGATACACAACTGTTTAATTCCATTGTGAAACGGGAAGATTTTGTTGTATGTTCTTTTACATATTAATGTGCCATCCTGGACACTTCTTGATATCATGTGGTGTGTGTGCGTTGGCCGTCACATCTTGACAAAATTTCAGTAAAAATATGATTGAAATGGCAGCCGAAAAAATGTGTTTCTTAATCATTGTGGATTGATAGATACGAACTTAATAGTTTACATTGGAAAATGGTTTAAGATGCTATTAAATCCAGTTGGAGCCCAAACAAACATAATCTTCTGCAGTAAACTAGAGTTATGGTGCCAGGGGAAAGGGGTGGAGGTGAATTTTCAAAGTAGTACCACAATGTTAATAACCATGCCAAAAACACTGTTACTTATTATTCATGAGTCAGGTATGATGTAGGAGACATTTTTAGAAATGTCCATATTACCACATAACACGTGGAACCATCCATACCTACATGGTTTCCATCATAATCATACACTTCAGAAACTCTTCAGAACTTAACTCTAAAATTCCTAGGCAATTGATTTAAAGCGTTGAAATGATTTCTTTTACACAAAGGTTAATGTACAAAAATGATTCTCCTTAGAATGGGTTTAAGCGTGTGAACTTGAGTTTATGGCCAAGTTGGCTGGGCCCAGCCAGGGTATTAGTAGGGAGGAAGAGAGTGCCAAGATAATTATTACTATGGAAACTTTGATGATGTCTAACAGGTGCACAAGGTCACTATAAGCATGATGACTTGTCCATCTGGGCAAGATAGGGCAACCTCATTAAAGGAACATTCTATTTCTGCAAGGGAGATTTAAGGCTCATATGCTGTATGTTGCATGTATTGTAAATCATAAATGCATGTAGTGATTTCATTGACACTTCTCCAATAGGTTTGGTATTTCGCTTTCCCAAAAGTCTTTAGCGTATCCTGTACCTGGAAAAAAGCCACATGGTACCCTTAAGTAAACTAACTTATTGATGCTTGTTAAATTTAAAAACTGGCATTTTGTGAATTGTATTTGCATAACAAGTCTCAGCCCTCTTCTGGGATGATTTTGATATATGAAAGCTTTTCATTAGTGAGTGCAAAAAATCAGCATTTCAATTTGCATTTTTTATGAACACTGGCATGAAAACTCTCAGTGCAGTTAAAAACATTTTCACCTAGGCCTAATATAATGAAATAATTATTTTTTAGATATGTTATCGATGTTTAGCGGTTACCAACTGGCAGTAATATTTAAACAGTATGTTGATCCAGATGCAGCTCCATGACAATTAAGAAACTTTATGATTTCTTTTTTCTAAGAGCTAATCATATGCAAGTTGTGTGAAATAAGCCCTAGTGATTTGATATGACATTTAACCAGCAATATTTAGGCTATATGACCATGAGTTCCGTAGGCAGTGACGGCGCCACAGGGGCAAGGGGGGCATTTTCCCCCTAAATTTTTTCTGCCCTCACCCCCAGTTTGCCCCCTTACCAAAAGAACAAATGAGGGATTTTTGCAAAATTCGGCGATTGGGGGCCAAAAATCAGCGAGTTGGAGCAAATTGGTTTAAAAGTTCCAAATTTCAATATTTTTCCCCCAGAATTTCACTTTTGCCCCCCCCCAAAATTTCACTTTGGCCCCCATTTGCCCCAACCCCAGAAAAAGAGGTCTGGCGACGCACTGTCAGTAGGCAATATCTGGTTACGCGTATACCTACCCAAATCTGATATGTATGAGCTGCTTACATGTAGGTTTGTAAAATGTTTTGACAGCATTGTGAATGTTACCGTGTATTACTATGACATGTAGCCTACTGATCCTGATTCAAGTATGATTAGGGATTCATTGCACAGGAACAACGGCAACAACACACACATACATTGAATTAGAATTGTCCCACTAGTGATTAATTACAATTAATAAATAAATGGCTGCTGTTGTGACATTTTTTAATTCCCAGATAGGGAAGCCAAAAAGTAGAGTTGTTAAAATTTTAGAGCACTATCCTACTGTTAAAATTATGTCTGTCAACTGTAATCAGAAAACCATGCAGCATTTGCCATGGGCCCCACCTGGATGTTTCATGGCACTAAACTCATAGGTTTGTAAGATCAATTTATTACAGGTAAGTAACAATCAAATCCCTAGTCAAAATATGTTGAGGGTGACATGGACCCACTGATACCAACATAAACAACCCACCCTGTGATAATCCCAAAAGAATATACACAAGGTTGTGTCTGCAAGGACCTATTCCATCAGCTTGCCTTGTGTTCAGTAATCTGTTTGCATGGACATAAGTAATTGCCCATGTTGCCATAGCAATTTAGACTTAGGAGTACTGGAATACGACTGAAATAAATGTGGACTGTCTCTGACTCTTTTCTGGGTTTGTAAATTAATACAAATACCCAAACACCCCAACACACAGACACACACACGCGCAGACACACACACTCAAATACAGGGAGTTTCTGTAACGACAATCTGACACTTTTTGTTCTTACACTATGAATTTGGAAAACCTTTGTGGAATAGACGTAGGTTATGGAAACTCCCCTCAAATACATGTGCACACCACACACACACACACACTAATCCCATTCCATGTCTGGCAGAAAAACCTATTATCATAGCAGAGATTTTTTTAATAGTAAGTTCAACCAAAATATCCTCTGTCTGACACGACCACAAGCCATTATGAATGACTGGGTGATAAGGAAGACAACCAAATATTATGAAATGTGTTTTCATATCTGGGGTGAAAAAAAGGATTCTCACTCCAGGTGGACCCCATAGTCACTCTTTCAAAAAACTTCATGCATGTGCATTCATTTTTTTTGGGATCTGTAAACCCCACAATTTTCATTGAAAAGCACACCCATTTAAAAAATTAATCACATTTTTTTGATTTACAACCTATTTCTACATTTCTAAAGGCTTTCGTGTATCTATTCCAGTGTATTTTTGGTGTCAATATTATGTGTCCTTGGAATGTAATATCAAGGAGACACTGGGTTAATGTGAGCTTTTCCATATCTCCAAATATAGCCTTCTGCATAACAAAACATGATTTAAAATGTTTTTTTTTCAGATTTGGTAAATTTCACACAATAGGTGGTGAAGTTGATCGCACCTGTCATACATTGCTATGTAAAAAAACTGCTTGAAAAGCAGACCCCAAGGTGGGAAGAACCATGGAGGTGGTAATATACTTGTTTACTATAAAACTCCATGGAAGAACTAAGGAGATGCATGTTTTTTGTGCTTTCTACATTAAAAACCTACAATGGTTGGGGACTAGTATAGTGTCCGATGTATGTCTGCTAAAATTACTTTTTTTTTAAATGAGGGGGAAAAAAATGGCAGAGTAAAAAATTACTAAGGGTCGACATAAAAATATTCAGTTTGAAAGTGGTCAATTAGCACCAGCCCACAATTTCCCTGCCACCATTTAAGATTGCGCCATTATTATGACTGATCAATAGGCCTCGTTAATGCAAATGATTTCAGGTACGGTAATACCAGAATTCAGCAGCATTTCTTGCCATGCATATCATTACATGCCGAACACAGTTTTGACAAAATACTTGATGATATGGGGTGAGAAAAATACAAGGTTTATATTCACTTTAACAAAAAATCATATGCATATATAGGTTTATGACATGTGTAGAAGAAAGGTCAATATGGAGCTGTTTTATCAAGGATGAGCATCAAGTGGTTTGTGTTAATCTTGAGTGGGTATGCAATGTACTTCCTGTACACAATTTGAATAACAAAGGGATGCTCTACTCCACACCTAAATACAAGACAAGTATGCTCACCCCACACCAGGCATGTACAACTTGCTTTATCTTTCTGTTTTCATATGCTCAAGGTGTCCTCTTGTATCAAATATGAATCCTATTCCAAAATAAAGTGGAACTAATTGTTCTTGATTAAAAGAATTTTATAAAAAGAAGTACAGAATTTATGGTACTATACATCGGGTCCGGGACCGGGTATTGAAGTCAAATTAAACAATAGGTTGTGGTTTCTAAAATCTGGCAAAGAGTCAGTTTTGACCATTTTTGTTACACAATTTTCCAAAGGACTTGACACAAGTCTGCAAAATTTAAATTTCTTGTTTCAACCCTAAATTTCAAAATTCATTATTCCTTGCAAAATATCATATCTGAAAATAACACAAAATATTTAAAAATGATCAAAGTATTAAAAAAAAAAATGCTGATTAGTCTTGAAGCAAGTCTTGCTGTTTCTACTATTACATAAAAAAGGGACAGTGATCCCAAATAGGTCGTCCGATTATGTGGTTGAAGAATTAAGTGCACAGGAATGTATAAAATTATATATATTTTATGACTTCTCATGTTTCAACAGTGTAACAGTGAAAAACAAAACTGGTGGAACTTCATAAACAAGCAGCAACTTACACTTGCTAATGAAGCATGTGTTTTGGGAAAAAGAAAAGCCACATCACTGCACAAAATTCAGGAACAAAACATTTTAACTACTGACCACTCTGAATGAGACCTTTGACCTCCTTATCTGTTATACCCCCCACATAGGACCCCTTTGCATCAATGTAATCAGCCCCGGGGGGTCCCAAGGTATTGTTCTGGTACAGGGTTTCTGAAGTGACCCCTAACGGGACCAATTTTCAGTGAAAATATACCCCTAAGGCGACGAAAATAAAAAAAAAACATGTTTTACGGGCCCGACCGACCTTGATTTTTCAGTTTTGCAGAATTTTTTTTTTTTTAGTTTTTCAAAAAATCATGTAAAATCAGCCTGTTTTTTAGCCCAAATTTATCAATTTTGGCAAATTGTTTTTAGAAAATTTGTTTGTAAAAATTTTTCCTCTTGATTTTTCAGATTTTGGGATTATATTAGCCCAATTTTGAGCTTCAGAAAAGAAAAAAATTAAAAAAAGAAAAAATTCGCCCAACCGACCGACCCTACTCGAAAGATCCACTCGCCCGTAAACGGGGGTTTTTCTTTTCGGGTCGCCTACGGGGGACCAGTATCTCAGTTAAAATATACCCGTTTCGGTGAAAATATACCCCAACCGGACCAATTTGCGGTAAAATTTTACCCCTAGCGGGACCTGCTTTCAATAAAAAATATACCTTTTAAAGAACCAATATATGAGAAAAATAACACTTGTATATACTAACACTGTAAGAAAATTTACACACTGCAGGGTTATTTTACTGACATGTTAAAGTTAATTTTCCCATGTTTTTCAATGAGCCCGTCACAACCTTACCTGAATTTGATACCACTAGCGGGACTAGAACTTGATTATTGTGAATTTGATACCCCTAGCGGTAGTCCCGCATTTGCAGCTAGTCCCTCTTTTTTGGAACGAGCATGGGTACCCGACCAAAACCCAAGAACCCCCCCCCCGGGGGGGCCACTCAACCTAAATCTGTTGTCATCCGCGAGCAGAAAAACGCGGGAAAGGGTAGGGTTTTCACACCGCGGCGCGGACCGCACGGACCGCGAAAAGGGTAACAAAACCAAGCAAAATGACCAAAAAGGGTATCATTTTCGCACTCATCAAGTCAGCGTTTAGGGTAGCCAATGGCGGATCCGGCCCCTCCTTACCTAAAAATATAAATGCGACAATAACACTTACTTAGGTAGACAAAAATCCTTTGTAACTCATGATATTAGCCAAATTTTCCGCGCTACGCGCGTTAAAGGATTCACAGAGACCAGATTCAGTGCAGGGCAAAGCAAATTGAAGGAATTTCAGATTTTGTGAACATTTGCTAGTGCCGCTTTAAGGGTATGCTTTTAGGGTTTATCCGTGATAAGGGGTAGTCTGAATGAAGGAAAGATATCTGCGTTTAGGGTCAGATCTGAAAGGTCCTGCTTGAGGATGACAACACGTTTTTTTTTTTTTTTTTTTTCATACCAAGTATGAACTTGATCACTGCACTAAAATGCTAGACAACATTTAAACCGAAAGTGTATACCACATGCATAAGATATGACCCTAAGTGACCCCTGAATGACCTTTGACCTCCTCATATGTGATCCCATATATTAAAGACCCTTTGCATCAATGTATAAGCATGAAGTATGAACTTGAAGTTGGATCTATCACTGCACTAAAATGCTAGTCACTTTTCACCAAGTGTATACCACATGCACAGGGTATAATAACCCTAAGTGACCCCTGAATAACCTTTGACCTCCCCATCTGTGACCCAACATAAGACCCCTTGCATTAATGTAGCACAAGTATGAACTTGATCCAACACTGCACTCAAATGCTAGACAACATTTTAACCGAGTGTATACCAAAAGTTTAACACAGACAGACACACACATACGAATCATGCTGCCATAAGGTCTTCCTATCGAACGACCTAAAAATGGCAAACTACAATGATTTTAACTGTTGTCCCAGTTAGGGCTGAAACCTGAAAAATATCTAAAAAATATTAGTGCCACTTTTTTTTTCTGGAATCTGTAGTGTGTTTGGATACACCATTACCTACTCACACATACTCCATACATCAAAACATTTTCAAACTCAAATCCGTTTTCACTCAAACTATTCATAAACAAATAACTTTTCAACAATCCTGGTTAAGGCACCATCCAAGTTGTATAAAGTTGCTTGTAGATGCTATTTTGTAGTTCTCTCTCTCTCTCCTCAATGTCTCTCAACAGTTTTCCAAAATATTAAAGGGATCATCCATAAGATAAATGCAAAGTGATGTGAGCAGGGAAGGTGAAAAATTTTACTTTCCCTGGTGTGGGTGACTGAGCAGTTTTAGCTGCCTGCTAGCATGGAAAAGCTTAACACTCAAATCCCATTCAACAATACTTTGATTTATTGATGATCTCCAGCTTAGGAGTGGGCTTTTCAATGCAACAAAAGTGAGCATGCATCATGAGAACAGGTCCTTCACATATGTTCTGGAGTTTTAAAATCAATCCACTTCAATGTAAAAGGTTGATTTTTAAATTTCATTTTAGATAAAAGAAACAAGGTACAATATTTTTTTAAACACAATCAGGAAACTGTGTTGTTAAAAAAAAGGAATTAACAGGGAATTTCTCTTTACCCAAGCAGAAGTAAGGAATTTGGTACATATGTTTGTACATTATCATGTTTTGAGGAGTCCAAGTGTGTGAAAATATCAGATCCAAAACATGATAATGATAAAATTGGATAATTTGTACGCCCCATATTAATAGCTCTCGCTATGAGTTATAAAATATTGGGCTCGACTGCGTCTCGCCCAATATTTTTGCAACTCATAGCTCGACCAATTAGGGCTTAATGGATCCAATTTTATATCATAATAATTAATATAGCCAAAACTTACTTTTAAATATCAAATTCGGGATCCTCAGTCCTTATATTAGTTCTATAAAAATGGCTTCAGTTTAAGGAGTTTAAATCAAAAGCAAACAGGTGACTGTTTGTATTCGTATTTTTTAGCTCCACAGGAACTACTTGGTAAACTCAATTCCCAATATCAGGACAGTGCTATGAATTTTGAAAAAAAAATCATTTTTAAAAGTTGTGTTTGAAAATGTCTAATAGGCCTATATTTCTTTAAATTTGGCTATTTTTTTCTTGGACAATCTTACTAAAAGTTCTATAATAAAATATTTATAAAAGCGGTCATTTCCCCTTCTGTCTCTAGAATGAAGGTTTTGGAAGCTGAAATTTCAGAATAGAAAAATAGCACCTTTCATATGATATAAAACTCAATAATACTTTTAAATATAATAATAATAATTTTTCTTTCCTGAGTTACTGTATTATACTTTATGTTTTTTACTTGTAACTGAAATAAAATGCATATTAATTAGTATACAAATAGTGCGTGGAATAGTAAATATATATCACAATGTCAAATTTTGCATTTTCTAAATGGAACATTCCAAATTTGACAGAGTGATATATTTTTACTATTTCCCAACATAGGCATTCAATATTTGTTTTATATAACGATACAAAACAAATAATTGTTCTGCCGTTGAATATACTTACTATTCAATGGCTCAATCGTTATATAATAGTAATTATACCCCGTAACTGTCTAATTTAGAAAGTCATTGTAATTATATGAAACCATACTAAATTGAATTGCTCACAAAATAATAAATTTACCGACCGGGTTATTTTTGCTTTGCTGCATTCACAATGAAGAATGTACCTGCCTCCAAATCCGAGTAGGCCTACGATCATGGGAACCAATAATAAGCTATCCAATAAATCAACAATTGGTCCAAATGAATTTGCGTCATATAACGTTGAAAAAAGACGAATTACCTTGGAGTTTGATCAATTCCAACTTGCACTGAAAGTGCTGAAGCAATCCCGTCCGGCGCCTGGGAGCTGTCTTCATCATTGAGAGTGACTGTAGCCATTGTAGAATTTAGGCCGATCCCACTTTCCCGGATTCACCTGGTCGTGCTTCGCTGAAATATTCTGAGATTCACAAGTTGGTTGCAAATGTAATAGTCGATCTGGATCGAGTTATAAAAGCTGGACGCGTCCAGGCCAGGGACGTGAGAGTTAGATGCTGTAAACTTGACTTTTAGAAATATCGCAGATGCAAAATTCTTTAGCTGTCTACCTTTGCTGGCTCCCTTTGATATTAATATCATGAATGTGGCACATCTCGATGGCCCTCAACCACGTCAACTTAACCTATAGATCTTGGAGTTGGCGCTCAGTTCGCATTTGGTGATACTCGACCATTCTCAGAGCTATAGGGTGTGGCCGGCGTTGTTACGGAGCTATACAATACAACTGGAGTCAACAAAGTTTGACAAGTGAACAGCGCCATCTATAGCTAAGAAAACGAAAACATGATATTTCCCATTTCTTTCCCCGATCCCATGCATGCAGATATTTGCCTGTTTTAGCAGCTCCAAATGACTGCTGAGCCTTAAAAATAAAATTTGATTATCAAGGTGAATCAATATGAACTATTATAAGCACCCAAACTAAAATTATAAAACCAATCTAAGCACCGTACTGAGCACTGCGGCTAAAAACATCTGAAACTTAAAGTGCATCACAAACCACACCAACCTGGCAAGATTTGTTTTCCTATTTTGCAAACAAAACGCATATGTATGAATTAAACAGAAAATAAAATGATTTAATGGAACCTAAACGCATTATAATTGGATACAAACTAAAACCATGTGCCTAAGTAATGTGCGGTTTGAACTTGAAATCTAACTCTTGTCTATTCCGAACGTGTAGTATATGATTTGTAGTTTTTGAACAAATTGGACCAAACCTCACATCAGAAAGACGACATAGGCCTTTATCTTCGAAGGCCTACATGGTTATATATTGCTACAATTTCATTTAAATATGACATACATGGCCTACTATAAGTTTTGTAATAGGTTTTCGTCGGGTTTTGAAAAAAAATGTGTGCGGTTCTAATTGTTAACTATTTACATTTCAAGTGAGAATTGTATCAATAAAGTGGGTGTTTGCGAGGAAATAATGTTCAAACCTCACAAATTCATCTCTTACTGTATTAGGTTGTTAATGCGATAAATAGTGCAAATATAATTTGATAAAGCTCCTCTTGGCCAAGAGACAACTAGACCTATAGGCCTATAATGAATTGTGAGGTTTGTCTTAATTTATATCTAAATGTCAAGCGATGATGTATTGTATTTGGCTGATATCTATTATGAATATGACATCGAACCGCATAAAACGCACGTTCTTTTCACATTTTAATTTTTTCATTTGTAAATATTTGATAAAATGAACCATATAAATAATTTTTAAAAGCAGTCTATTGGAAAACAGATATACAAACTGAAACCATGTGCCTCATGAGACATGATGTGCGGATTGAACGTGAAATCTAACTCTTATTTATTCCGAATGTGTAGCAAATGATTTGTAGTTTTTGAACAAATTCGACCAAACCGCATATCAGAAAGACAATACTAGGCCCTTATTATGGAACTAAAACACTCTGAGTATATAAAATTAGTCATTTCACATCAAATAGAGCCCCCCCCCCAAAAAAAATGGAGAAAATCGAATATTAGAAGGCACCCAAACTATTATAAGCCCAGTCTAAGCACCGTATACTGCGGCTGAAAAGCATCTGAAACTTAACGTGCGTCACAAACCATACCAACGCAGCAAGATTTTTTCCTATTTTGCAAACAAAACGCATATGTATATGATTTAAATAAAACCTAAACGCATTATGGATACAAACTGAAACCATTTACCTATAGTAATGTGCGGTTTGAACTTGAAATTTAACTCATATCTATTCCGAATTTGTAGTATATGATTTGGTATTTTTGAACAAATTGGAACCAGAACCTCACATCAAAAGCCGACACTCTCAGCGTGGACTATGGCCTTTATCTTCGAACATGTTATAATATTGCTTACATTTTATTTAAATATGAAACGAGGGCCTGACTATAAGTTTTGTAATAGGTTTTCGTCGGGTTTTGAAAAAAAAATTGTGTGGCGTGTCTAATTGTAATTACTTCAGTCAGTGAGAATTGTTCAGTAAGGGGTGTTTGCTCAGAAATAATGTTCAAACCTCACAAACTTCATCTCTTACTGTATTAGGTTTGTTAAGAATAAGAAAAATAGTTGCAAATATAATTTGATTAAAGCGTCGTCTCTGCCAAGACAACTAGACCTATGGCCTATAAGGAATTGTGAGGTTTGTCTTAATTTATCTCTACTGTCAAGCGATGATGTATTGTATTTGGCTGATTCTATTAGAATATGACATCGAACCGGCATAAAACGCACGTTCTTTTCACTTTTAAATTTTTTTCATTTGTAAATATTTTGCTAAAATGAACCATATAAATAATTTTTAAAAGCAGTCTATTGGAAAACAGATATACAAACTGAAACCAATGTGCCTCATGAGACATGATGTTGCGGAGTGAACGTGAAATCTATCTAACTCTTATTTATTCCGAATGTGTAGCAAATGTTTGTAAGTTTTTTGAACAAATTCGACGACCAAACCGCATATCAGAAGCTACTAGGCCCTTATTATGGAACTAAACACTCTGTATATAAAATTAGTCATTTCACATCAAATAGAGCCCCCCCCCCCTTAAAAAAATGGAGAAAATCCGAATATTAGAAGTGCCCCCAAACTATTCTAAGCCAGTCTAAGCACCGTATACTGCGGCTGAAAAGCATCTGAAACTTAACGTGCGTCACAAACCATAACCAACGCGCAAGATTTTTTCCTATTGTTGCAAAACAAAACGCACAGTATATGATTTAAAACTAAACCTAAACGCCTTATGGATACAAACTGAAACCATGTACCTATAGTAATGTGCGGTTTGAACTTGAAATTTAACTCATATCTATTCAATTTACCGCAATGTATTTAGAAAAATATAAAATTTTGTATTGTTTTTGAAGCAAATTGGACCAAACCTCACATCAGAAAGACGACACTCTCAGCGTGACATAGGCCTTTATCTTCGAACATGGTTATATATTGGCTACTATATTTATTTAAATATGACATACCGGCCTACTATAAGTTTTGTAATAGGTTTTCGTCGGGTTTTGAAAAAAAAATTGTGTGCGGTTCTAATTGTTAAACTCTTACATTTCAAGTGAGAATTGTATCAGTAACGTGGGTGTTTGCGAGGAAATAATGTTCAAACCATCACAAACTTCTCTCTTACTGTATTAGGTTTGTTGTTAATGCGATAAAATGGCAAATATAATTTGATAAAGTCTTCCTTCTCTTGGCCAAGAGACAACTAGACCTATAGGCCTATAAGGAATGGATGGTTTGGTCTTAAATTTATATCTAAATGTCAAGCGATGATGTATTGTATTTGGCTGATATCTATTAGCAAGGAATCCGAAACCGCCTAAAACGCACGTCTTTCACAGTTTAAATTGGTCTTTGTAGTATTTACCCTTTTTTGGAACCATATAAATAAATTTTAAAAGCAGTCTATTGGAAAACAGATATACAAACTACAACTGGCCTCATGAGACATGATGTGCGGATTGAACGTGAAATCTACTCTATTTATCGAATGTGTATGTATAGCAACATGATTTGTAGTTTTTGAACAAATTCGACCAAACCGCATATCAGCAAAGGACAATACTAGGCCGTATTATGGAACAACGAAACCTCTGGTATAAACATTAGTTCATTCACATTAAAATGAGCCCCCGCCTCCCAAAAAAAGGAGGAAAATGCATATTAGAAGGCACCCAACTATTTATAAGCCCAGTCTACGCACAGTCATATGCCGGTGTGAAAAGCATATGAAACTAAACGTGCCCCGTCACACAACCTTATACCAAAGCAGCAAGATTTTTTTATTTGCAAACAACACGCATCTGTATATGCCAACCGTTAAATCAACTTCTAAAACGCATTAGGGATACAACCTGCAACCATGTACCTCTAGTAATGTTTATATGCGGTTGAACTTGAAATTTACCTATATCTATTCTCGACATGTGTGGATCTGATTTCGTAGTTTTTGAAACACAATTGGACCCAAATCACATCAGAAAGACGACACTCTCAGCGTGACTATAGGCTTTATCTTCGAACATGGTTTATATCTTGGACTATTTTATTAAATATGACATACAGGCCTACTATATAAGTTTGTGTAATAGGTTTTGTCGGAGTTTGGAAAAAAAAATTGTGATTTGTTGCGGTTTCTTTAATTTGTTAAACTACTACATTTCAAGATGAGAATTGTATAGTAATGTGGGTGTTGCGAGGAACTAATGTTCCCAAACTCACCAAATTCATTCGTACTGTATTAGTTGTTAATTGCGATAATAAGTGCAAATATAATTTGATAAGCTTCTATGCCAAGCGAGAGACAAACTTAGGACCTATAGGTCATATAATGATTTTGAGGATTGTCTTATATTTATAATCTAAAGAGCAAAGCGCATGTTGATGTATTGTATGGCTGATATCTATTATGAATTATACATCGAACCGCATAAAACGCCCGTTTTTACATTTTACCATTGTCATTCTGAAGTATTTATAAAAATGGAACCCATAAATAAATTTTAAAAGCAGTCTTGGAAAAAAGATATACAAATGGAAACCATGTAGCTCATGAGCATGATGTGAGGAATTGAACGTGACATCTAACATCTTATTATTCCGAATGTGTAGCAAATGATTTGTAGTTTTGTGAAACAAATGGGCCAAACGCATATCAGAAAGACGATACTAGGACCTTTTATGGCATAAACCACTATGAGTATATAAAATCAAGTAGAGCCAAAAAACCCCATTCGGGGGTGTGCCCGGTTTGATTGGATAACTATTTAATTTCATGTGAGAATTGTACCAATTAAAGTGGGTGTTTGACGAGGGGAAATAAGTTCAAACCTCACAACATTCTCTCTTCTCACTGTACTACTTAGGTGTGGTATCGATGCTAGTGCACACATAATTTGATGACCGCTTCTCTTGGCCACGCGTGTAATTCATAGAAGGATGTGAGTTTGTAATATCTAAACCGTGACACGATGCGATGCTGTCTTGCCTTTAGCTGAT
The DNA here is from genome assembly GCA_023653785.1 of Ophioderma brevispina. Classification (NCBI taxonomy): domain Eukaryota; kingdom Metazoa; phylum Echinodermata; class Ophiuroidea; order Amphilepidida; family Ophiodermatidae; genus Ophioderma; species Ophioderma brevispina. The sequence continues at coordinate 84,975 of JAMKCH010084689.1, read as the reverse complement.
ATCTATGAGATGAATCGGACCTTGACCCTCGATAAGTCTGTTCTGTTACATTTTAATGATTTAACCCTCGTCTACTTCAGCAAATAACAAAAACTCTCTTCTCTTGTGGGGGGTGGGGGGGTGCAACACGCCTGTGTTTTAGTGCTGAACATCGCTTTCCTCTTAAATTTGGTTATAGAACTTGCACAGTGGCTTGAGTTCTTCCTTCATTGTATCAAAATAAGACCAAACATTTCCATTATGTCACTATTTACGTATAAGTTGAGGAAAGTTATGAATAATACTTGATATGGGATGAAAAAATAATTGGTATTTCACAATTTATTGACTTAAAACATAATATAGCACTTAGCAAACCTCGAGTAATATACACCTAGTAAAAACAATGTTGTAACAAGAATCGTCTTTTAAAAAGACAACCATCGCCTTTGCGAGCGTGTTGTAAGTAATTAATATGTGAGTGTTAATAAAATACTTGAGCTCATAGTGAGGTTTAGCTTCGTAGAGAGATGAACTAACTCAGTATATATTTAGGCATCAACCATACTCAGCATCAAAACTTAATTTACGAAATACCATGGGTTTGGAATGCCAGCCTTACGCCCATATCCATTTCATAGCGTGAGTGCCCCTAGTAGTTTATCACCAAAAGAGTTATAAATTTTGCCCACAGTCCATGGCAATGAGATTACAAATTTGAAAAATCACAGGAGGAATTACAGGTTTAAAACAATGCTTGGCACTATTGAGGGCAGTGGATTCAACGCCATATGGCACAGTTCAACAGCTTTCATTCACCAAGTGTATTAGAAAAACACACCACCTGGAGTGTTGGTATTAATATATGTGATCCCTAGATACATAAGATAAGTTCGTGTCACTGCCTGTACAGTTCCAACACATGACGGTGCCCTTGGTGATGAGCATATTGTAACTCATCGTGTGTGCGATCTGGGATTGTACATAATGGTACTCTCAAAAGCATGGGTCAGATCACCCATTACATGTCCATGAACTGAGAAGTTATCCACTGGATGTGTGCGCGTATCCAATCAATTTTGGTTCTAGCTGTTAGGAAATGTAAATGAATTCCCTATGGTAGGCATATACCATGTCCAGTCCTTAATTCTTAAAATAATTGGATTAAACCAGAGGATTGCACTGTACATGAGGGACACCCCCCCCCCAACTCTGTGATGACTGTATAATTATGCCAATATTTGCTTGCACACATATGCTTGGGTAACTTGCAATGTAGTGTCCTTTATCCACTCACGATTTTATACCATTCGATTTTGGAAAATCAGAAAGTCCTAACTTTCTTTGGTGCATAAAATTTGTCCCCTATTCTCCCATGCTATGTATATGAACATTAAAGAGTTTTGCCGACATGCAAACTGGATGGACGTCATTCTGACGTAATATTCTAGCATGTTGGTACTCATTGTATTATTGGAAAGAAACGGACCATAGCTATCCATGTACCAAAATAATTAAGTATCTTGTGAATATTCATGTTTTACTTTGGCATTGTTGGTACTTCCCTTCTGAAGGAGAGGGGTTGCCACTTCCTACCCCAGGGGGGGGGGTTACTCAGTGGAAAAGGGTAGTTACACATGTGCCTGCCGATATGGGTCACATTTCACCCTTACTATAACAAGGGTCATTTTTCCCACCATTTATTATTTGATGTCATTTTTGAGGTCATTTCTACTATAGGTGGATCCTTTTTCAATTTTTGGTTCGCCAATTGTAAGAGACGATTCAGTAGCTTCCACAATCATTGCTTCCAAGGAGGTTTTTATACAGGTTCTTGCTGATGAACGTAGGGGTTGAATGAGGTGAAACGGGCTAAATTGACCGTATTTATTAAGAATGTTTCATCTCTAACGATTCACATTTCAGTACCTATACAAAAATCTCCATTGAAAGCACTGCATTGTGGGAAGCTACTGATATCTGAATTACTCTTGCAATGTGCTATGAAAATTGGGTCATGTATTGATTGTCAAAATGGACAATGTTTTGATTTTTCGGGATTTTCCAAAAAAAGTTACTATGAAAAAATGTGGTCAATTTCGCTAAAGATTACTATGAAAATAAATGAGTCGTGGAACTTTCAAGAAGCTCTAGAATGGGTCCGTTAATTTTTGAACCAACTATCTAAATGGGCTCATATTTTGTACAATTTGGCACTATTAAACATGGGTCGATTTTTAAACGGCCAGACGAAGTCGAGTCGAAGTACCCACCGGGCCCGCACCCTAACCATCACTTTGGGATCCACCTTCTGTATCTTTTCAATTACCCCAGTGGATAGTTTAGTTATGCATGAAAAGGAGCATACAATGTCAATCGACAATGAAAAAAAAATGGCAACCCAAAAAAAAAGGGGTTTAGCAAGGCGGTGAAAAGCCCATCCCTTCAGTAGATTAGGGGTATAATGTTAAAATATTATATTGTCTGAAAATTGATCGAAAAAAAAAACATTCCTGATTTTCAGTCCTAAAACACTTCAGGTTTGACTATGATGGTTTCTACCCAAGAGTGCAAACCTCGTAAATTGATTCTGAATCAAAGTAATGCGCCTGTGCTGCACACCTGGGGCTCACTGACATGGGGGAGCGGAACGGGTATGTGAAACTCTTAAGGCCTCCATTTCCTAATCCCCTCAGTTGAGGTATAATTCAATTCTTAGAGCCCAAGTGCAGGTGTGATCCATTTCTCCAGAGAATAATTTTTAAATAATACTTTTAATTCCAGCATGCAGCTCAAATTTTGCCCCAATTTTACTTTCCATGCTTGAAAATTTCAGTTCCTTAAAGACACTATCAGTGATTTGAAAATAATTGAAATTTGCAGAAATAGCTTCAAAGTGAAGGATAATTCTGTAGAATTCTCATAAGTTACCTTTTCCAGCTGTAGAATTGACAGAAAAGGAAGAAAACGGCAGTGTTCCAAGATACGATTCCCCGTTCAATTACGTGTTGTATTAAGTGTCTGAACGGACAGTAATGACTTAAATCTCTGATTCTGTCCTTATTAGGTTGCTTCTGGTCTTATCATTTGCAGGGTATGTTAGGATACCTGTACTTGTTACATACATGCAAAAATCTGATTTTTGATTTTTTCGATTTGCTGATTTAGGAAAATCAATGATAGTGTCTTTAAGCACCACTTTCACAACAAAATTTCTCAAGCACCACGTTTCCAATTCGGGGCCGCACATTCCCACCCGGAAAAATAATTTTGTGCCCCATTCCTATTAGTAGGCTAAACCGTGGTTCAACTACCAATACTTTACAAATTGAAAGTGTATGGTATATACTATTCTGTTAAAGGATAACCCGTACAACGAATAATATTACACAATATATTCTATAAAATATTTACCACATATCGATTGGTTTAATCAAAAACGGAATTACATTAAAAACAAAACAATGGATAAAAACCATCTAGTCTGACCATGCGCTATTTACAATTTGCACTATTATATAACGTGTTATGCGATACGGTCGGCACGTTTGCGTCATACATGCCATATTAAATACAGTATGAAAGCGTTACATGGGATGGTGTATGACGATACTGTGCCGTCCGTATCGCATAACACATATACATATCCCATATACACTAGTGCGAATTTCAAATAGCGCATGGTCAGACAAAATGTTTTAATTCATTTTTATGGTTAGTATAATTCCGTTTTCCATGAAACCACTCGATGTGTTCAATAATTATTTTATAGCGTATATTATATAAATTTTTCGTTGTACGGGTTCTCCTTTAAAGGCTAACTCGAAACGGATTTTGAAACTCCTATAAGGTATGATACAAATCCTAGCAGGGCATCCCCTCATACATTTCAAAAGAGTGAGCACAAACTCTGGGGCTGGTATGGCCTGCATTCTTGGGGGAGAGGAGGCAGTGCCCCAAAATATATGCTTTTCATGGGGGGGGGGGGGGCAACAAGTGCGTGTTTGGTCTTGGGGGTCAAAAACTTTCATTTGCTTTCAGTAGATTTTGACTGTTACCTGCCATTATTGAGGAAATGTTCCAAATAATCAGAGACAGTTTTTAATTCCTCAGATATCTCCATGAAAATCAACTAAATCTTATAAAAGAAGACATGATGCAAGGTTTAATCACTTTTAAGTGTCCTACCAATTTCGGCTCCTGGACTAAGCCCCAAGGACAGATCAGTACTGCGAAATTATATATTTTGATTTCTATATGAATTCCTTTGTGTAGTTAACATGTGGATTTAACCTGGTACAATAAAAGCTGCAGATCTTGCTTTTTCAAGTATGAAATCTAAGCCTAAGTGCTGTTTTCCAATATACAATATAATATGCTTCATTTCCAAAATAGCACCATTAGTGGGGGACTGTAGTGAACAGATCTTATGTGAGTGTGCAAATCCAGATAAAATTGTGAATTTTGGTACACAAGTACTTTATACATTGATATTCAAAAAAATTGATGGAAGCACTTGCCACACCCCTTTCATGGCCCCAGCTTGGATTTCAAGGTTACACAGGGGTAATTTTTTTAAAATGTTCCGATTGTGTTGAAAAGCACACCAGGATGTCTGTCTGGTTACAAGGATTCCAAAAAGGTATAGTTTATACTACCTGTGACTTATAGTTTAGGAATTATGGGGTAAAAATGGTAAAAAGGTCAATTTTGGTTTGTACAGGGGTTATAAATTAAAAGTTGCCCCAATTTTTGTAAAATGCGGTTCAAATTGCTAGTTTAGCTAATAGAATGGAATATAGGAATAAATTCGACTATCTTACATGTCTGGTTATTAACCAAAATGGCGAATAAAGTCAACAGCTATTGGATTCTATTGATCTGTGACCGATTTTGTTGGATAACGTGAAACTAAGCATAACAGATAAGGCAAACTATTCCTTATTTCAATCCTTTAAGCTAGGAAAACAATTTGCACCACATACTCACTGAATCAAAGCGACTTAACTTTTGACCCATGTACACACCAAAATGGACTTTTTCACCATTTGTACAGTTTTTACCCCATAACTCTGGAACTATAAGCCATATAGATAGTGTAAACTATACCTTTTTGTAATCCTTGTGACCAGACAAACACCATGGTGTGCTTTTTAACACATTCAGAACATTTTAAATTTTGGACCCCTGTATAACCTTCAAACCCAAGCTGGGGGCCATTAAGGGGGTTGGCAATTGCTTCCATCAATTTTATGGATTATCAATGCCTAAAGTACTTGTGTGCAAAAATTCACAATTTTCTCCGAAGCCGCACACTCTTACACTACAGTCCCCTGCGCATCAATCATCTAACATGTTTTAATGTTTAAGACTGTCACATCAAAGAACAAACTGGTCCTCAAATTCAATCAGTGTCTTTATTCACACACATTTTTAAGTCACAAATATCTCAATGTCACTTTTATAACATCCTTTAACTTAAATATACTATATAACTACTACAGAGAATAATAAGCCTGTATTTTTAGTGCACAAAATAACAATGTAGAACACAATGTATAGTACGGGGTGTACCTGCATTTAACTTAAATCTTCGAGTCATTATTTGGTCAGGAATAAAAATATTTTAATCCCTTGAATGTGTGTGTTGACTGCCTCTAAAGTTATGAATGGGATAAATTAAATATGAAACATGTTACCATTGGATGATCATTTTAGCGAAGTTTGTCAATTCTACCTAAAAACAAAAAAAACAGCAAAACTACTCGAATACCTTTTACCTCCGTTGAGAACAAGCAAATAAGGTCAAATGTTGTTTTGTACTACTCCGCATATTCTCTGAATTTCAAACCTCAAAGTGGCTTAACTAACATATTTGCAAAACATGAAATTGTCCGCATCACATAATTGCCTTTTTTTGAAAACCTATTTTGCGCAGACCCACAGCATCGTATCTGCATTTTCAAGTATTCGCCATTTCACAGTGACATTTTTCAGATCATGGTAGAGTTGTTTTCACAAACGCATCACATAATGACATACTTTCGGGGGTGAAATATTTGTTACTTACACAGTCAAATTTATATTTTGTCATTTTCACATAGAGGCATATTTTATTTAACATTTTTTTGGCATAGCTAAATAAATTGGAAGCTACTTGGTTAAATATACTTGAAATTTAAACTTATTCTGGCAATTTTCCACTAGGTTTTAATTGAATAAGTTTTAATTAACTGCATGGAGCAAATTAAAATCACAAAATCTTCAAAGCTGTTTTTCTCAAAATGTGTGTTTTGCAAATACAACAGTATGTGGTGCGGCTGACGATTTAAAATGACAATTGCAGATTTGGGGCTAAAAATACTTATAATTGTTTGCTTTAATTTGCCCAATTATTCAATATTACGTTCTAAAAACTGCAATAAATGAGAGATGGAAAGCATCATGATTATATATTAATACCCCAGGTTCTGTCTTGTATGCAAGTTATTGTGCACGAATAAAGCTATTCTAATTTTGTTCAATATTTCGTAACATGTTAGAGCAATTTACTTGAACCATACATCCAAGGCAGTTAGGCTCATTGCAAGTGCTGTATTCAATGAAAAGCATACAGAGGTAATTACAATTTTAATTGTCCAAGTTCAAACAATTAAAAATACATCGTGGTCTCCGGACCGCGAGTGTCGTCTGCCGTCGTGGTGTGAATGGGGCCCCAAGGTCACATGAGGTCACCAACATGTCACCACACCCCCACCCTTCCACCAAGTTACATCATCATAGCCCTTAGGCCAAAAAATTGTTTGATTGTCCATAGATGACTTTTTAGAGTTGGGTCGGTCAGTCGGAAAAACTTTTTTAAATACCATAGCAAACTATATTGAAACATGTATTAATAAGTTAATCTTACTCAAAAATGCATCTTTGTACATTATGAAACCCAACTAACATGCTAAGAAACTGTTTAAACATCATCTTTTTTACATTTCAGAAAGTTAAAATTGAAAAAAAAAAACTTCTCAGGAATTTTTCAAAATTAGGGTCGGTATTCTTTTGCACAGTAAAAAGAAAAAAAAAACTTTTTCCCGATTTCCAAAATTAGGGTCGGTCGGATAAGGACAAACAATTTTTTTTGGCCTTACGGAACTCGTACGGCATGCAATATAATAAGGGTCAACATTTTGACCACATACACAGACATACGACCAGAGTAATCCCTATGTGCCTTCTGCAATTCTTGCAGACGACACAACTAAAATATAGACAGCTTATTCCTTTGAGTTATTTGTTATTTAGATGGTGGGCAATGCTTACATGCAAAAAATTGTACCTCGTAAAAATTGAGAACACTCCTTGCCATCAAATCTTTGATTGTCCTTAAAAACAATTGCTCTGTAGTACTGATATACAAATCATCAAAAACATAAATTTACAACACAACAAAAAGGTATAATTCAAACATGCATTGTATCATGGGACATTTTGAAATCATCTTCTGGCAGGTGCCCTTTACCAAGGAACTAAAGAGAAAGCCAGCACCAATTGGTTACGTTGCATGTATTTTCACAGCGTTCTACACTCAGTGGTAAATTCACTACGACTGATGCGTCCCAGATTTGGCTACACAAATTGTAGTAGAGGGAGACCTTTATTTTTTGTGTGCACTGCATATTCATTTTTTGCAACATCTATAGATGCGTTCTACATGATCATAATAACTGAAAAATTGATGTTACCAATTTTTCCTATTCACCTTTAGTGATCAACTAGGTCAAGCTTCTACAAGTTCAAAATTCAGAACTGCAAAGATCTTGTTGAAAATCATAACAAAGTGTTTCTTTTGCCATAATAATTCAGAAAAAAAGTATTGTTTGCTGTGATGTATGGTTCTTGAATTATAATCCATAAGGCCAAAGTGATCAAAATCTAGAAAAGCTCTGATTTAAAAAAAAAATGACTTGTTTGGCTTACAAACAATACAAAATTACTTGCAAACAAAATCTAGATTGTCTTGACACATTCCATATGTAACAAGGTATCGCAGATAGTACATGTCATTCAGAATTACTCAAGCCAAACAATTTGAGACCAATTTTTATTAAAATCACTTTTTGAACCCCCCCCCCCCCAATGAAGCCAAAAAAATGCAAATGATGCGCCTCCAAGCGGAGTGCCCATCTCCCTATCTCTGGCATTTTGGCCAGACTCCATCATATGATGTTGCTGTGGAGGATTCGCCACTCCTCCCACACAGCGAGTCCGTTTTGCATTCCCATCTCATGCCAGTACCAATTTATACTATTGGATGGAGATAGGCAAGCAAGTAGGCAAGTTAGGGGGTGGTGGAGAGAGAGATAAGTAGGTAAATGCCTTGCCCAATTGCACAACACATTGGCGACAACGGGGCTCGAACCCACAACCTTATGCTTGTGCGGCGAGCGCTAATCCTACTGTGCCCCAAAATGTGCCCTTTAATCTTATGAGCCAAATGTACCCCTTAATCTATTTGCTTATAGCTCAGATGCTATACATTCTAAAAATTTTCCTGAATCATTATGGCCAGAGGAATATTTTAGTATGGCAGGATTTTGGCAATTCACACCTGTTTAAACTTCACCCCTGTCATTTGACCCCCTAAATGCCAATAAGAAAAATGGCAACATCTGTTTTCCTGTTATACTTTGATCATTACCAATTAGACAAAATGTTCAGCTTTTGTTGATCTGTGTGTGTAATAAATCCTTTGTACATGTGCGCTTCTTGAGAAAAGTGTGTGTCACAAGTACATCAGGTATTAGGTCTGTTGTGTTCATGTTGCTCTTAGTTGAGCCCACTCTATTCTATCAATTTCTGCTGTTAAGAGTCTTGCCTATATAGTAATGATTAAGTATAGTAGTACTAAGTAGACTACATTTATGATTAACCTGGATTGCACAAAAACCCTACACCTGACATCATAACTCCACTAGTATAAGGATTTTAGCACCTTCAATTTTACCCATGATTTCAAAGATGAAAAACATTTATTCCCACAATTCCAGTAGATTGGGTGCTTCATTTTCAAATGAGCAAAAGTTTATATTCCTAGCATCTACAGACAAAGACCATGAAGAAATAACTGATATGCACGTTCTGATACCATTTTGGGGGGTGCCAGTCAGACATGTTTAACACTGATCAAATGGAATTGCCATTTAAAGGCCGACTCAGAGATTTCCTGAGGAGGGCGCCCTCAATTTCCAAAAAAAATAGTGTTTTTGCATGTACATAATGCTTTTCCATATACTAATCACTGTGTGAATTGCTAAGCTTAATTCGAATTCCTTCATATAGAAAATCACAACTTTGTTATAAAATTCCGGATCCGGAATTTTTGTTATACACAGTATCCTATGGGACGTAATACTACACATAAATGTTTACTGCATCAAGACGAAAAATCCGATTCATCTCAAATTTCGGAATTGTGCATTTTAGGTTACAATCTTTAGTTCTAGTTGACTATTTTTCATTATTACAAAAAAAAAAAATAATATTTCGAAATCTCTGAGTCAGACTTTAATTTTGTTATCAATCAAACATGAATTTTTATTAGAACATTTTCATTGGAGGATAGTGATTGATGTACTTATAGCTCTGCATTGACATCATCATCACCGCCACCATTATCATCATCATCGTCTTCCATTTCTATGATGTCAATTTCATCTTGAAGGCTGTCATGTGACACCTGAAAGTCACTATCAGCAGGGTGACAGAGATGCTCAGGAACTGGTGGCGTGTTGATGTATTTGCAAAATACAGAATGGATCTTATATATTTGGTTCTGAGTTTTTCTGCCTTGTTACGAAGAGCTAGTACTACGCCAAGATGTCTGTCACAGTTGGCTTGGATGGCTTTAGATACGGCCAAATATTCTGCGGACAAGAACTTCAACACCGTCAGCATCTCTTGCTCTGTTATACGTAGTTCTTCCTGTGCACGCACATTCCTATTCCGTAGATCTTCAAGTCGTTCCCTCTCAGAGTGTGGAATTTCATTGCCAGTCTAAATTAGAAAGAAAAAATAGAAACATTGATTATCTAAATCACTTGAGGAGCAATCAAATCAAAGTGTTAGGAAAACAAACAAAAACACATGATTTGAACACTTCATTGCAAATGGAAAAGATGTGTGAGATCCATATTCACTTTGTCTGAAATTATTGCCATTTTAAGAGATCTTCCTGTAAATATATCCTCATATTAGCATTTTCTTTATTTTTACTAAATTACACAGTACATGAATATGAATGCAAACATATACCTCACTTAAACTAAAACCCTTAGAGCAATGAAATCCTTAAAAAGTGCATAAAATTGGGCAAAAAGGACTCAAAACGAGCAGAACATAAAAGTGCGGAAATTTTGAGCAATTAATTTCCTGAAAAGTTACATCTCTGCAAATCGTGTTTTTTCCATATACATGTACATAATACTTGTCCAGATACTAGTCACTGTGTGAAATAACTAAGCTCAATTCGATGGCCTTCATATAGAAAATCACAACTATGTTTCAAAATTCTGGATCAGGAATTTTTGTTATACAGAGTACCCAATGGCACTCTTAATACTACACATAAGTCTGGCCAATATGTTACCATGGCTTGATGTAGTCAGTTGATAGGAAATGGTATCATATTGCTACTGGATGGCCATAGACAGTACTGCCAGCAATGTGCCAGTGTAGAGTGTACAATAGAGGTTGTGGCTGCTCTCACCCCTATTATTCTCATCACTTCACTCTACCCATGGTTGTTTGGACAAGGGCAAATAAACTATGTGAGAGCCCCGTCCTTCGGAGGGGACGTTAAGCAGTCGGTCCCATGTATGGGAAAGTCACATCCATACATGCTTGTCACAGCTAGGTTCGAAAAGAGACTTAGAGTAGGGTGTTAAACCATAGCTGTCCCTTATCCTTCCCGGTGCTGTTTGTGTCCCTGGGCAAGATACTTAGTCTCGATTGCCTCATCGACCCAGGCGACAATTGGGGAGCTGTTATGGGGAATGTTAAAATCTAAGTGCTGATAGGAGCTGTGCTACGGTTGCGCCCTAGTTGAAGCGAAATGATTCTGATGATTTCCTAGTGACGGCGTAATAATTATCGGACTTGGAGCCTGCCAGCTCAGGCCGTGAGGAAAAAACATCTTCCCCCGCATCTGTGACAATAGTAGTAGTATACTACACATAAATGTTAACTGCATCAAAATGAAAAATCAGATTCATTTCAAACATTCGAATTGAGCATTATATGTGACAACTTTTAGTTCTAGACAACTATTTTTGATTAGTACACAAATAATTATATTTCAAAATCTCTGAGTCAAGCTTTAAGTACCATAATTTTACTATAATGTAAGAAATGTTGGTGGAACCACAGCCACTGGTTGATGTGAACAAAGGATTCTGAACAAGATTTCAACATCTCTATCTCATGTCGCAGTACACATAAGGAGATTAGGCCAAGTCACGTAACACGGATGATATCACATGTTACGTAAAAACTTAACAGACATATACAGGATCTAGCTCTTATAATAAGCTGAAAATACAACTCACAGAATACGTCAGAATGTAGATGGAAATTAGCATTTTTCTTTGATTATGCGTATGATAGTACATATAAAAAGATGATTCCATGCCGTATACCGCTGCAAATGTATACCTTTTAATGGTGCTGAAATGCCATATCCTTTGATTTTCTCCCATTTGTCTTTCTTTCAAGTCTTGGATTGCTCATGTCCGCAATTTTGATTTTGTCATTGGTGATTTAATAAAGAATTGATTGAATTGCCTGATCGCACTTAGTGAATGGTTTGTATCAAAATCAAGATGCCCAGTGATATAGCCAAACGCATTATTTAAAGGCCATGGCCCGATCGCTAATAGCCTCATCCTCAGGGACCCCAAATTTTACCGGAAGTGGTCCAAATTTTGATATTAGAAGAAAGCTACTATTTTTCTCATTTACCCTGTGAAATCTTGGGGCTAAATGATGCTTTAGTTTGGAAGTTATGAGCGAAAATACGCCCCATTTTGGTCGACCAATATTAATTTTACACAGCACTCTATGGGGCTTACAAAATCACGTTTTTAGGTCTCACATCAAAACTAATTGAAATATCGGCGCGAAAATGTACATATGGAGTTTTGGGGTGAAGTCCATTCTATCAAGATGAAAACTTCAACTTAAATCGGGCCATCCCCCTTTAAATATAGATGAAAATATGACTGCCCTGTGTATATGCCTCATCGCTGACACTGATTGGATAGCTGTTTGTATGCTAATTACATCATGCTGTTCTTTAATGTTATTGAACCTTGACAGTGAATTTTATGATTGTGTCATGTGACACAAGAAATGCAGATGTACTAACTGCATATTTTATTACATGTATACTTACTGATGCAAGTTGCATGGTGCATCCCAGATTTTGGTAAACTTCAGCACATGGGTTACGGACATCATTCCACAGAAGAGTATCTGGGAGATCACCTGATCGAGTGCTAAATCCACAGTCATTATACTGCTTGACTGACTGCTTGATGTTTTTACTTACTCTCTGCAAATTCTTTGAGAGTCGTTTCGCTATAGCTTGTCCATCTGAAAACAATCCAATAACATTGAGATGTAACATTTACTGCAGTATCCCATCAATAATCTGGTGTCACATTGAAAGTATCCATGATTTAGCAAAGCATAAAATTTGATTTACATGTAAGTTAAGAAATAAAAGTTGAGCACTGCATTGTCAATTTTCAAATGTATTAGGCTTATAACTCCGCATCCCCCCCAACAGAAATTCCTAGGCATGTGCCAATGGAATCAAATATGGTAGCTGTAATGAATATCGTACCTGCCTCCTTTCTTATGGTGATAAAAGGTGTGATAAGTATGTAATTTCTTTGCAAAACACAATAAAACTTACATACAACCAAAACTATAGTACCTATTTCTGGATTTGGGGCAAGAACAATAGGAAATGTGAACTTTATATAATTCATTTCTAGATATGTGGGGGTTAACACTGCAGTATCTTCTTGATGTAAGCTTGAATATTTGTTTCTCCACGCCTCACAATTACACTAGGAGCTGACTGTGGCAAAACATTTTTGGTGTTCACTTACTGAATAATTTATTATTTGGATGGCTGAATCACCTTAGTGTATAATAACAATATTTTCAGCTGGGAGAGAGACACAGTGTGCAAATCAATGGTGAGAGCGATGTGTTGTGTGAAGTTGATTGATAGGAAAACCGAAGATTTGATGCAGACACATTGATTTTTGGGAAGAGGTGGATGAATGGTAAAGGCAAATGGAGTACATTGGTATGGCACATGTTTAAAGAGGATGATGAGCATGTTCTAAAAGGGTGCTCAAGTTTGAAGTGGATAGAGCGAGGAGGGGGGTGGCAAAAAGATAGGACGCATGGGAGAATGGAATGAAGTGGTCTCAAGGTGCACAGATCCGGAGAGGTGGAAGGAGATGGGGGCGAGAGCGACTTGCAATGCAAGCCAGGTGTAGATTTCCGCCACCCTTCTTGTGTGGGACTCCTTTAGTGGATGTACCAGAGTCACAATATTGTATACTACTACATATCTTAGACGGTAAAAAACATCTGTCTTCTGTCTTTCAATGTGTGTTCTTTTTTATCCTTCTTTCTTTTTTTTTAGGCCTTCTTACAATTTCCTATGTTTTGACATTTGATAACCAGCCTTGCACTAAGGATGGGTCTGTGGCTGTGTTGACTTTGGTTTTGGGGTCAGAAGTCATTGAAGGTTCGCCAATTTTGTCAAATCTATCAAACACTAAAAAAGAAATATTTAAATGGCAACTCTGAACTGTGCACAAATCCTTTAACCTTGTAATGGGTGAAAAAGTATGGTGACCCCTCTTCAAGACGCCACGTTTAGGTGTCAAAGGGTAACCATCACAATGCTTCAAATTTAACAAATTTTCAAATGCTCACATTACAATTTGTATGCAATCATCAAGGGTTTGTATTATATGCACTATCATTTTGCTTTTATCCTGTATACTTGGAGAAAGCGACGCACGTATAAATGCAGAATATTCTTCATACACTTCTTTAAACTAAATACAGAGAAAAACGACCAAACTTACAAAGCTCTACAGGTTTATGTGATGGCCTCCTAACAAAAATCACTACTAAAATACAAAAACCATTGAATGGTGAACTTTTTAAGTCTGGTGATGAGAGCATGTCATATTCTTGCATAGGCACTGACACACACATGCTTGAGTAATAACAACCAGATTGGTTTTAATTGCAGTATCGTTGCATCCATTTGTTACAATACAATACATACAACCATTTTTAAACTGGTTTATACCTTCAAACCCCAGGCGTCAATGTAGTTTACTTAGTTATCATTGAAATGACTGAATTGAGTCACAAGCTGCTGTATAATTTAGCGGATAAACCCTTTTAATCAAAGTGAAACTTGCAAACACAGAATGCCACAACCAAAAAATAACCACAAAACAAAACCAACAAAGTCTTTGGTCTGATTTGTGGGCAAATCGTAATTAAAACAAAAAACAAAAGTAACACAAAACAAACAACACCAATAAGAAACAAATACTCAAAGAATAAAAGCTTACCACTATATTTGTTCTGTAAATTCTGGATGAACCTATAATCTATCATCGCTTGCGGTTTAGGTTCCTGGAGATCTTGTGGTTTCTTTCTTTTTCAACTTCTAAGGATGCCTTGCATTTTCTGTTCTGAACTTGAGATCGGTCTCCTGCCATCTCCTCTTAATGCCTGGACTTTTCCATCTCCCGCCTGTATTACTTATCTAAAAAAAAACAAAAAGAAATGTGTGGCAATTATTGCATTGGCACACCCCTCTTATCAACAGCGAGCACAGGTTGGTAATTGTGTGAACAGTATTATGTGGTTATATTGGTTTGCCTGGTCTTTACCTTGTCTTGTGACCTGTCCGAGAACTGGTATCATCATTTTAATAGAGTAACATCGCATGTATATTTTCAACCCTGTAAAATTTGTTGTCATTTAAATTTAAGCAAAGCTTTGATGAACAGGCTTACCTTGTATACTGTGATCTTAAGTCTTTCTGTGCTTCCACATTGTCGCATAGACAGAGAGTTTCACTACATATTGGAAATAAGAATACACTGTCATAATTAAACATTCAATGTACAAGTATAATCTTTAATATTAACATTTCTCTTCTGTATGTATCTATTTTAAAATTATATATGGCGGTTTTGTGAAATAGAGATTTTGGTATCACATTAATCTATTAAAGAAAATGAATTTGGAATAACAATTTGGAATAACAAAATCTTAACTTTATTAAATATAGATGGGAATCACTATAGTATCCTTATCAGTATGCACTCTCACTTTTACAAATGAGTGGGCCAAATTACTGCAAAGCATGGGGCATAGAGTCACTACTAGAATTTCTCAGGCAAAATTGGGATATGTGCAGCATGCTGTGTGTCAACCCAGAAGCATGCATAAGTCAGCGACAAGTGCCCCACGATTCACAATTGGTCGAGAAGCGTGCCTATACTGCGATTTAAAGGCACTATTAGTGATTCAACCGTCAGAGTCTAAATATGTTAAATTTGCAGAAATATCTTAAAAGTGAAGAATATGTCTTTTGAATTTGTATGTATTGTCTTTTCCAACTGGAAAATGACAGAAAAAGGAAGAAGACAGCAATGTTCAAAGATCTGAATCACCACTCAATTGCATGCTGTAGTAAGTGTCTGTATGGAGAGCAATGTCTAAAATACCTGATTTTGTCTTTATTAGGTTGCTTTTGATCTTATTATTGCATGGGAAGTTACACTTGTAACAAACATGCAAAAATCTGATTTTTGATGACTTTTATATTTTCTGATCTAGCAAATCACTGATAATGAATTATGCACATTAAATAAAGGCACTAAGTGCGTGCGGCTTGCCTGAGAAATTGTAACAGGGGCTGTAATGGGCACAGACAAAATTCAATGCACTAAATCTGAATTTCAATGTGAAAAAATCATGACAACAAATCTTCTAATATGGAATTAAAATACTCTTGCACTTTTGAATAACATGACAAGTTCATATTGCTTTTTATTCGAAAATATGAGTCCCACCTATTTCGGAATAATATTATAAGTATTACAGAAGATGTGATTTTGTTATCCTAAGTCCACAATTTTGGCATAGCATCTTGAAATTTACTCCTCTCTGGACCAAATAATTATAGTACAAAAATTGTACTTACATAATACCGTCAATTGACTGAAGGAGAACAACATAACTCTCCTCACGGCTGATAGGTTTGTCTGTACACAAGTGTAAATATAACAATTTACATATTATTATCAACATAATAGAAAGAGCTTAGTCAATATAAATTATAGTGAACTATTTTATATTTTCGATATGCACACATTTGAACAAAATGAATAATAATGCTCTTAAGAGCTTTTTAGTTATGACAAATCAAACAGTGTGGAAGGAGGTGTGAAGAGAAGGAGCATTTTTATATGAGTTGGCATGAATGGGATGTACAAAGTGTGGGGTAATGGTTCTTGGTGTGGAGATTCAATGGGCATGTGGGGAAAAGGATCGAAGATTTTGAAGGTGTTTCGGGAGGAATGGGTTGTGTGTCGAGGAATCGGAAGGAAGACTTGTTGGAGTTTTGTGATGAAAAAGAGTTAAGTGTAGCAAATATGAGGTTCAGGAAAGAAGACAAAAGGAAAATGACTTTAGCTCAGGGGAAAATGAGACAGATTGATTTTGTGTTAGTTAGACTGTACCCCAATCTGGGCTCTGTCTCTGGGTTTGAGCGCACTTGGTTAAAATAATGCTAAACTAAAAACTTGAGGACGTTTCAGCTTACCATCCCCGCCAACCACCTTGTCCACAGAGCGTGAATTACACAGGGCTCCTGTAATTAACACTATGTAGGGAGTCGCCCGCCGAGACTGTACGAAACTGTAGGGAATCTGTCTCCAGCAGTATCGATTCACAAGTAATGTGACCGCATTACTTTGCGCACATCTCGGTTAATTTGAATGCTAATCCGGGACCATGGATACGACCACAACAGGTGGTATCAAATGGCCCGCACGTGTATAGGTCCATTTATCGATTACGCGACCGCAGCTAATTGAATAGCTCCTTTACTAAGTTTTGACCGTGTATGAATTATGCAGAATGCAGTTTCACTTTCGTGCTTTGTGATATCATTTATGTGTACATATATTGTTTCCAGAGCACCTATCAGAGTACCCAAGTATGGAAAATAAACAATAACAATAAATAAAAAAGACGGGGAAGGAGAAGTAGAAATCAGAAATTGGACTTGTGATTTCTTCCTCGTTTTATGTTTGTTTGTTGGTTGGTTGTAGTATTTTCCCTATTGAGGCTGGGCTGATCATTCTGAAATAAATAGGTAACCTACAGCCCGCTGCCGCCGTAAAGCCGTCGCGTCATGGGGAAATTCTCCCCCTCCACAGGTTGTTCAGACCACTGCCGAGCTGAAAACCGTAACCATTTCTAAGGGTAATTTTGCCGAAATAGGTACCAACTAGTGCATCTCCACCAGTGTGACCTTCGACCTATGTGTGTGACCTTTAACCACAGAACTTGTTCTGTGCCCAGTCGTAGTGTCTATGCAAATTGACCTCTAGATGATATTTGACCTTTTGGGTCAGACTGTCCTCCCCCTACCTTCGTGCTAAATATTAGACCCATTAGCCCCCCCCCCCACACTCCACCTTGGAAGCGACGCGTGTGTAAGGCTAGGCTGTTTAGACCCCCTTTCATTGTCACCCAAAACCCCATATTTTTTTAAATTTCACCCAATGACCCCATATTTTGTGAAAAGTTTACCACTGTCACCCAAAGACCCCTATTTTGGAAAAAATAAAATCTCACCCAAAGACCCCATTTCGGGAAAAATTTTGCATATTTGTCACTCGGAAAACCCCTATTTTGTGGTAATTTGGCTATCTCTCACCCAAAGGCCCCTATTTGTTTCAGTCCTCTGTTACCGAATGCCCTTGTGGTTGGAAGCACGGCTAACCCCATATCCATTTCATACTGTGAGGGCCCCCTCCACCCGGTGTCAGCCCATATTCAAAGTATAACGAATTGCATAGCCGGACAGACAAGCAGAATCTGTTAGTAATATAGTTATCTGAGGATTTTCGATACGAGCCTTGATAAAATTTCTTCATCAAGCTTCATTTAAGATCATGAGGGCGCAGGTTATTGAAATGCAAATCAAATTAGAATGCGATCTTTATTCAATTAGTGACAAACTATCAAAATAAAAATGCTTTTATACCTTATAGTAATATGAAAGCAATAAATGTACACGACAAGGGTTTCCCGTATATTTGATTCAGTATAATAAAATACTAATAACACTGACTAGTACCTTAATTTTGATTAGAGTTTCAATAAAAATGCATCACATAAAGTCAAATAAAAACATTAAACCGAGAACTCGTGACTTGGGATCCAAACACCATGGGCGCGTGCGACACCCCCATGGCCCATGTGGCTGTCAACAGCCCTCAGTCCCGTTCCCAGGCCCCGTTTTAAATCCTGCGCAAAAAATAAGCAGTCACACTGATTGGTCTGGCGAAACGTCTCTTACACACACACGGCACGTCGAGAGACAATGCAGTTATACAAGAACCATGTGTTTTGACTAATGTTTGTGGCGAGTACTTCCCCGACCTCGGGGGGAGAGTGGGAGACGTTTTCCCTACAGATTAGGAGGGTCCACGGATATGGGTGAAGAGTCTAGTGTATTTTCAGTCGCTTTAGCGTTTTTCATCACCTTGGACCCGAGGGAGGTCTAGGGTCTTAGTGGTCAAGGGGAAGAGAAAATTTCTGAAGAATGTTAGGTGATGCCGGAGAATGCACTGGGTGGTGGATGCAGATGTGGATAAGAGAAAGGTGAAAAGGGTGGTGAGGAAAGGTAGTAGTCCAGGAAGGAAGAAGTATGCGAAGCTGAAAGAAGAAACAAAGAATTTTGGAGGTGTGAGATTTGGGAGTTGTGGGGACTGATTGGTGTCAGATTGTGTAGGGGTGGCTTAAGGTGTTTTACAGGCATGTGATGAATTGTGTGGGAAAGGAATGGTTAGGGATGAGGAGAGATTATGGGGTGGTGCAATTCTTGCAGATGCACAAAAAAAAACAACGCCAAAGCCCATCATCCTTGTGAATGTTGCATACATGTAAAGAATACTAGTAAAGTTCAGTTTGATCATTTCCAGGGAAACTAACCACAAATTGGAACATACCATTTCACAACCAAAAGTTAAAAAGGGATATGTGACAATATTCACCTAATTCAAATTTTTCTGTCACCGCTTAATTAGCAGGAAGACCAATAAGGATAGCTTTTGTGTTGTGAGCTGTGGCCGTGGTTGGGAGTATGGCTGTTGCATAAAATACAGGTTAACAATATCTTTTCGAACATTTATTAAAAACCCTGTAGGGCTGCCTGTCTGAAATACGGGCTCTGGGATTGTTTTAAACTTGTAGACAGCATGAATAAAACCCGTCTCCTTTTGATTTGCCACATCCACTTTGCACTTTAGTACGGTTAACAAAAACAAGGCGTATATAGTATAATACTATGTATTATTACCAGAGCAAGGAAAGGGGTATTTGCTTCATACCGGTGGCTATCGCTATGCAAGAATAAAACCAAAATAATGATCATTTTAATTAACAGAAAGAAAGCCTTCATCATACAAAAAGCTGCAATGTATTTTTGTTTCTAATAATACATAGTAATACACATTAAGCCTCCAATGTAATAAGGTATAAAGCAACATACAAAAATCAGACCCAACACCTTTTAATGTTGTCCCGATGCAAAAATGCATAGAATTTGAGTTACAATTATTGTCCATTTTTTCAACATGCCTTGTACACTACTACAGCACATAAATGTGATACTTTTCACAGCTGGTCTGTAATTAGTCCACTTAATCTATGAAAAATACTTATTACACCTGGACAAAATTGCTACAGAAGGTTTTCTTGCTGTAACTAGTAGTAAAAGATCTCCCAAACAACATATCAAAAGGTAGAAAAAGGGAAGCCTGGCAAGACATGCTAATTTGTATTTATCTTACGTGGACGGATAGAGGTATATAACTCATAAATGTATGTTTAGCGAGATTTTCCACTTTCTGTTAGTATTTGAACATGTTTTGCATGGCTATGCCTGCAAGGTGTGTAGCACTTGCAATTGATATATTAAAAGTGGAAAATGATGGTCATTATTCAAGATTGCCGCAATTTTCCCGCCAACATTAATTTTGCATTCTAGATGATTTGTCAGACTGCAATCGGGATGGGGAGACCTTATTTAGCAAATTATTATCAGAGAGTATTTATTCAAACACATTGTGTCAACTACTGCCGGGGGCACTCCCTATGCGAAGTGATGGGAATATGTGCCTCGGGCAGGTGAAAAATAGGGTCCTTTCCGATAAAATGTACCCAAAAATATGGGGTCATTCGGTTCCCAAGCTGAATAAAATGGGGTCCTCCAGTTTGAAACTCTTAATAACGGGGCCCATTATGTTAAAAAACCTGAAATTAAATAGATTGGCCTCTTTTCCAATTTCCGTTCAAATTCGCATGAAATTATAAAATTGCTGCCATGACATTCTAAAATTGTTAACAATGTGCACATAGGCTGCGAAATTTGTATTTTCGGTGTTCAAATTCTTTAAAACATAGTGGATATTTTATGGCAAAACTTGTGATAAAAAGTTGATAGCAAGGAAAGAGGAAAATGGGGATCATTGAGTATGTGAACATTTTCAAAAGGGGTAATTTTGGTAAAAGCCTGGGTATTTGGTATGGAACAGCAGCATAAGGCGGTCAAGCATTCTAGACGACACAACGTTAGCATCTCAAAGACCTTCTCAAAGACCTTGACTACGCAGCTCTAACAGAGGGTGTGATATGTGCTGCACAAATCAACTACAAAGCATCATTTGATAATGCTGGCATTAAAAGTCCAGCCTACATCTAAAGTAAAAAAGAACGGAATGGAATACATAACCTTAAGTGAGGAAGAGAATCATCAACCTATTGATGTACTACACACTGTCCCAACTCAAAAAGGTTAGACCTCAAGTACCTCGGGTTCCTATATTGGACAGCAAGAGAGACTCAAGAGTTAAAGGGCCGTGGCCTGATCACTAATAGCATCGTCCCCATATCTCAAAGATTTTTACCGTAAGTGGTCACCATTTTGGTATTTGAAGAAGCTACTATTTCTCATTTAACACTGTTGACAAAAAAAACAAGAACACAAAATCTTAGAGATAAATGATATTTGGTTGGGAAGTTACGACGAAAATGTATCCCATTGTCGACCTATATTAAAGTGACGATTTTTTTTAGGATACTAATTTCTCTCAATTTGCCACAAATCGATTGTACAACCACCTACCAAGAACGTTCCGAAGGTTTTTTTGGACAAACAAGTACAAAAAAACACAATCCCTTGTTTGAACTTGCCTGACTATCATAATTGTCCCCATAGAACACAGTGCTTTGACTGTCCTGTCGTGCCGACAGAAAATACTAAATCGTCATATTTAACTAAATCCGGCGCATTCGGCTTATTCACTTCAGGTGTGATCTAATACATTGGTGAAAGCATTCCAAATATGCAAAAAACCCGAGGTCGAAAAAAATTGGGGGCGCTTCTTTCTGGAAATCTCATGTCTCTTTAATTAGGTCAAGAAATCAATGTTTTTAGCTCTCACTGAAAACGGGTTGAAATATCAGGGCAAAACTCTACAATGGTTTTCGGGGTGCAGACCATCTATCAAGATGAAAATTTGCATTTACGTAAATCGGGTTGCCCCTTTTGTTAATATATGAATAAATAACCAAAATATGAAAAATGGCCATAGGTTTTTATGCAAATTAGCATGTCTTGACACGCGTTCTTTTTTCTACCCTTTTGATATTTGTTCGGGAGGGTTTATACAAGTTAAAACAAGAAACCTCCTGTACAATTTTGGTCCAGGTCATACCGTAGATTGAGTGGACTAAATGCCTAATTTAGAGCCTATTGCTTTTTAATTTATTTGTGGTAGAAAGAGAAACACTAACCTTTTTCTTTAGCTGCTGACATTTTCTTTTTGTCTTCTGCAATCCACTCATCCACTTGGGTTATGTTGATGGACACTGAAGAAACATGAATGGGATGACCACTTTTAATTAAATTTACTTTGCTCACTTGTGCTATTCAAATCACATGAGAAATGTAAAGAATAAAAATAACAAAGAATTGTAAAGTCTTGTTTTAAATTTGTACATTCAGCTAGTGATGTTCTTCACCTTCCCATCTTCCACATACCACCGGACAGAATGAAGAAGCAGTACATTCAGTGAGGGAAACGCACATGTGTCATGTACCAGATATTTTGTCCACAGCTGTACAAAGCTCTGTGCACATAGTGTTCATACGTAGCTCATTGAGAACATATGCAAACACAAAGTACTAGCACAAAATAAAAAAAAAAAAAATCAAAATTTAAAAGTTAAGACATGCCCCCCAGTGGGGTCAGGCACATCAGAATAGAGCCGCTTTGGGAGAGCACCAATCAGAGCACTAGCTGGTACATGCTAAGAATTTGTGTGTGTGGTTGTCAATGGGGATAGATATGGAAATGTTATTGTATTAAAAAAATGACAACTGATATTAATATGGCAACTGACCTAATGACGACCACCATGCTTACTCTCCTACTCCCTATTCCAAAATAATGAAGATTTTTTATTCAGCTTTGTTATAAGAAATATAGCTAAATCCAAATATGTTATTTCTTATCTAAATTAGCAATCAAATAAGAATTATAATTTTTGGTCAATTTGAGTGGGAATGGGCCGAAAACATGCAATTTTGTATGTTTTTGTACAATTGTACTCACAAAATATGAATAAGAATATAGGCTAAACTTTTACAAAATTTTCAAAAAACAAATGTGTTTGATTTTTATAATCTAGCATAAAAGTGATTAGAAAATGTTTTCCAAAAATTGTAATGTGTAACATCAAGTTACTCTTGGTACAAGACTTTTGGTTTGATTGTCAGTATACAAAAACACCCAAAATGTTTTGACCCTTATTTAAATTAACTTAATTAATAAAATTTATAAAGTTATATTTAGTGCCAGTTAGGTTGGAATAAATGATTAATATTTAGCCATGTTTCATTTGGCAAAACTGGATAGTATTCTGTTTTTATTCTAGAAATTTAGTTTTAGAATATTTTGAAATATTGAGTAGTTCTAATACTCACACTCATTTTCAGCTGCATGAAGTTCAGCAGCTGTGCTCTCCCTGATTGAACGTGCCTTTTCCATAGTTCTGGCTAGAAATAAGTCTACAAATGATAAGTAACATGAAAACATGAAGTTGTATTAATTTGAAATAAGAAAATTAGATTTTAATAAAAGTCAGTGAATTTCCAAAAAAAAGTTTCAAACATTTCTTTGCAGGATTTAAGAGTTAGGAATGTCAACCTGTCATTCAAAAGATTTAAAGGGCATTTTATAATCTTCGCTCCTTTATTACAGTTGACGCTGCAGTTTTCATGGTATAAGCAAAAGTTCGTATTTTTATCCTTTACAGGCTATTGTAATTTGTGTAAGGACCGGTAACAGTTGAAGTTGAATTCTGATATATCCATTTTTTTTTGTATTTTCTGTTATTTTCATTGCAACGAATGTAATTTTTTTCTTTGAAATGAAATTACACAGATCTCAGGAGAACTGACTGTAGAGAGTAATATGCAAATCATAACATTTGTAGGGATTTTATGGCAACCCACAATAGGTGGTTCTGATATGTACAGGGAAGACAAATCGTTGTAAGTCCCTACTTATTATACATGTATCAATTGTCAAATGTGTGTCGCCGCTGCTTAAAATTGTTCCAAAAGAAACAATTTGCATGGGGTCAAAATTAAAAAAAGCTCTGAATTATAAACGAGGCTATTAAATATTTGGGTATCTGGGGAGGGGGTAGACGGAGTGATTTGATCAACAAAAATTTTAAGGTACATTTTGTGATTTCAGCACCTTTATTTATTATCCACTAGATGTCCTGAGAAAAGGCTTTTTCACAACATTTTAGTTGATCCTGGCCTTGCAGTTTGTGTTATGAGCAAATGCTTGTTCCCACGGTCCCATTGGCCACTATGCTGTAATGTCTATCCATTTACCACACAGAAAAATACAAAATTGCTTACAGATACAACAGAATTTGCACATAAGATTGGGTACACATGGATTACTAATATTAACGGGTCAAAAGATATAAAATTCGCAACTTTTTTTAAGTAAGTTGGGGGACAAGGTTGTGTCTGGTGTCCGAGCTTTCAATTATTAATCTTGCAAATCATCAGTTTTCCAAATCACTGGAGAGCAGCTCTTAAACACCTCCAATGAATCTTTTGGATTCTCCTGCCCATGGCTTTTAAATATATTGAGAAGTTTTTCTCTCTGATTTCCAAACATGGGGAGTCATAGCCCTGGGATGGGAACCCCTGTCAAAATGTCATTTTATACATTACCAACAAGTAACTTCTTACCCAATTCATATACTTTCTTGTGTTTATAATGAAGAAGCCCATCTGTTAGGAGATCTATCCTGTGTGAGGGGGTCATCTCTTTAGTAATGAATGAAAACCTCCTGAGGTAAGACCATAATCTCTCCATTTCCTCTCCATCTGTTAATCCAAATCCAGGGAGCCATCTGGGGTTGTATTTTACCTAATGAAGAAAACAATACACCAAATGGCTCAAAGTTGTTGACGCAGCATTTACTAAAACATAGGTATGATTTTATTCATGCATACTGATGTTTATTTTGCATTAGGTGTTAGGTCATTGAAGAGTATGTTGATTGCAATTCCACATTTTAACAGTCACATGGAAATCAGGGCTTGATTTATTTTTACCTTGCTTTATAGGGCAAGCTTAGTGTGAAATTATTTGCCTAAAAGATGCCTGAAAGTTGGGTCGAAATCAGGCACGGATTATGTTTGAGGTACAATTGATAGGTTTACTTAAAACAAGTAAGGAACTGTTAATGGAAGTAAATTAATTTAATGTATTTTTTTCTTCTTCTATTGGTCTATAATGTTGCTTGTCCATTGGGCAAGCTGGTCAAAAATTCAGGGAGCCCAACAAATTTTCTTGTTACCCAGGCAACCAGATAGAGGATTCGTCCACTTGAATTCTAGTAGCATCAGGTTAACAAAGGGCAACTTTTGAAATGAAACAAAAGATGGGGTACAACTAAAACTGATAACAGTATCAAATTACTTGACAAATGTATATTTTTTAATGTATGTCTTTAATTTGTCTGTTTTTCCCCAACCAAACATATCAATTAACACAGGTATAATGACTTTTGGGACACTGTGTAGTTGCAAACGAGTAAATCCCCCATCCACAGATTCCCAGTTGAATACACAGCAGACAACTAAACAAATGACTCCCCCCAAAGAATATGTCTATGTTTATGTCAAATAAAGTGGTATTTTAATAGTGTAATAGTCATTGATAATGTTTAGTTTTATATGAAACACTTTTTCAAGATGTGGCATATTTTGGTCTACAAATAGACAATACTTTACCAAAAGGTTGTCGCCGATGTCTGTTCCTTCATATGGAATGATTCATTCAACTCCTTCAGAAACTGATATATGTATCAAGTTACTTTATTTTTTTTAATGATTGTTATGAGTGATGATGACATAGAAATGTTAAGAGGACATCAATGGTAAATTGTGACTGAATTTTGTGGGGTTAAATAGTGTCACAATTATTCTGCAGTCAATAAATAGCCTGATTTTCTTCTGGATACTAATTTCATTCGCTGAACACCATTCATTTTAATGTGAATCTGTGCAAAATCAACTACTTAATTCAAACGACTGTAGCTCAATCTATCCCTAACTGATGTTAACGATCGTGGCAGCAGATCAAAGACAATGAACTAAGCTTTCAGATGATGTATGTTAGACATATGATACTTAAAAATTCAAAATGGCAGACAAAATGAGGGTCAATTTTTTTGACTCGCCCTGTATATCTCTCATATTCTCTCTCACATCTCTCTCATATCTCATCACACTTTGGTGTCTGCAGAAAGAAAGTCTATTGTTGGGGGACCAACCCTGGTTTAAACCCAGATTTAAAAATTAAACTCTCATTGAGAACAGTATTCAATTAGATCACTATCCTGACATTTGTATGCAGATATTTTGCCCATTCATAATAAAGCGTTTAAAGGTGGAAACTGTAAAAATACCAATTTCTCATTTTTGGCAGAAATTGCAAAAGTGAAATTGGGGTGTGTCAAGGTCACATGTCCAAGGATTTTTGTGTATGTCAAATTTTGTATCAATCTAAAAGTTGAAACACTCAACCAAATGAAAATACCATAATAGACCATTTTTAAGGCCACTGGTTACTAGAATAAAGAGATACCATACAGCACACAATTTAGACCTATTAGGAGGCAAAGAGTGTCAAACTTTATTTATCTCCCTTCCCATCTTCTACGGTAATGGACATTTTCCCTTCCACTAAACTTCCTTTATGAATTCTCAATGTTTATGATTATCCATAGAATTTCTGTTCTCAATATGAGAATACATAAAAACAATGTATTAAGTTAATATCATTTGAGGTAACTTACATGACAAGCAGCCTTATGTCCATATACATGAAAAATTGGCACTGCAAGGGACAAATTATCACCATAGCTATTAGATCCACCCCTTGTCTGCAAGAAGAAGTTTTAAAATGCATCAGTAAGGCTATCATCCATACTACTGAGTCAACAGTAACACAAGGACAACTTTATGAAACTTTGAGTGAATATGAAGTATTAGATGTATGGTGAGACCAGTCCTGTCATTCTGAGGTAAATAGAGAACTTTCAATAATAAAATAATAAAAAAAAATCAAGGACAAATTAAGTAACCTGATCCAAAACATTGATAAATCTTTGATTAGAAATGAATATAAGCT
Source organism: Ophioderma brevispina (assembly GCA_023653785.1). Lineage (NCBI taxonomy): Eukaryota > Metazoa > Echinodermata > Ophiuroidea > Amphilepidida > Ophiodermatidae > Ophioderma > Ophioderma brevispina. The sequence goes on along the minus strand of JAMKCH010084689.1, from coordinate 57,859 downwards.
TCGTATTTACTCTCAGTATGCTGCCCCTTCACTGAGGTTCATGCTTACCGTTCACGAGATGGGTGACACGCAATTGCAGTTACTCGATCACATACATACTAATGCTATCAAAAAATGGCTTGGTCTTGCCATCAATGGGGCTACGCCGGCTTTCATTCACAGTCCGGACGGTTCAGCCATTCCGAGATTGTCTGACATCTATCTCGAATCTCATTGCCTGGCCTATGCGCGCTATCTGGTTAAGGCTGACCACCGTGTCACCCACGCTCTTAAGTGTAAATTGGATCGTGAATCCAAATGGGTTAAAAAGATGGTTAAAAATAGATCGAGGCAATGGCAGCAAACCATTGACAAAGTATTGGCAAAGGTCGACCAAAAGATGTGGCCGAAAATCAAAGAGACACTTCTCCACGTTCTCAACTCCTGTCCCGTTTCACTTGAACAAGGGCATCTTACGTGGCGGCATAACAATATCCTCTCCCATCTTGTCAAAACTTTTAAGGAAAAGTTCAATTCTGTTTCCTTATTTGCCGATATTCCTGGTTATTCAACTGCAGGGGGGACAATCCCTCCTAATATTCTGATTACAATTTAAAACCGGATATGATCGTTATTGAAGGCTCCTCAGTCAAGCTCATTGAGCTTACGGTCCCTTTTGAAACAAATATTACTAAAGCACATGACCGCACGGTCTCCAAATATACTCATCTTATTCAGGACTTTGACCAAAAAGGTTATAAATGTGATCTATTTTGTGTCGAGATTGGTAGCCGCGGTTTGATTTCTAAAGATAACGAAAAACAACTCCAGATTCTCTTCCAAGCTACCAAAAATCAGGTTAAGACCATGAAAAGGGAGCTTAGTCAGCTTGCACTTGTTTCCAGCTACACCATCTGGAATGCACGGCATAATGCTGTGTGGGAACAGTGCCCTAATCTCTAAACCTAGGCTCCTTTTTCCTGTTGTCTTTCCCTTATCTTATGAATCTGTCATTTTTATACTGTAATTGATGCTTGTTGTCTTTGAATGTGTTTGACTTGTTTTGCATGTTTGCCCTGCTTCTGTTTGGGTTTCCAAACAATGTCCTGGGCTTTGTGTACTTCTTTATAGTTTTTAATGAATAAAGGAGAATAAATATAAACAGGGGTTATTTAACATGATTTTCTGCTTTTTTACAGATTTTACTCCAAATGTCCTGATTTTGCCTCCCCACTTTTTTTCTTTTTGCAAGGGGCACTGTGCCTCTATCTCTTTGTTAAACTACTGCAAATTAGTAGCATCTGGTACTGTGTAATATTTTTGGGCATGGTGGGGCTAATTGGTGCAAAGCACTGCATTCTGCACTAGTGCAACACAGAGGGGGATGTGCCCCACCCCCTTCAAGCTGAAAGGAAATTTAAAAATTATGAAGCTTGAAATGATGCAAGTTGGTGCAACATTTTTGGAAATATTGACATTATCAGGTGATTCATCTGAAAACAGTGTATTTACATTATTCAACAGTTTTGTGAATATATGGTATGCATTGTAAAGAAAAATAGTGACATGTGACAGAGTGTGTTATCATACTAATAACTGTGCTGGACCTACTGGTACTCATAGTACTATCCATTATTTAAAAGATAAGGATGCATGACCTCATTTCACCAAAATTCAGGACGTGGGCACTACAATACAGAGTGTCCCAAAATAAATGCAATTCTCGCAGTTGGTGCTATAATTTCAAAATTACTGAGAATTATTCAAATTTTATAACAGATTCTGAAAGACGAACTAGTTACGTACATCCTGACAACTTTTTGTCTGATACGGTCCACTAGTTTTGAAAGCAAAGGCTATTTTGTAAACCGCTGTCAAATTACCCCATTCCAAGTTTGCCTTTAGCTCTTTAAAGCAGGTTCATCTTGAAAGTTGAATAAAATGTCTCCTGTTACTAATCCTGCATTGTTGTTTTTAAAAATTATTAAAATATTTGTCGTTATTGACTTTTTTGCGATCTTTTATCGTCAGTACAATATTTTCCTCTACTCATATTTAGAACAGTAACTTAGCGATTTGGCTAAATTTAAATGTTTTATCTCCTGTGTGTCTGACAAATCTGTGCGAATATTGCAAATCGCAGTGGAAGGATTAAATACCAGATGAATAGAAATGGTTGGGGCTATAATTTCAAAAATTGTTTTAAAAATGTTAAAATGTTGCGAGATATTTGTAAAGCCTATTCTTTTCGCCACCTACTGTTCAAATTTCAGATGATTTGCTTCACTGATATTTAGAACAAAGGCGATTACGTAAGTAAGCCACAATTTAAGCCGTTCCAAGTTTGACTGATGAATACACAATCAAGACATGCTAAGTACATAGGTTTTTATCTCTTGTCTCTTTATCCTTACCACTTAAGGTTGGTTCAATTAACCCAGCATAACCCAGCATAAATTAAATATGAAACATTTAAAGCTAACATGTCTTTGACAAATAAGGGAAATGTTCTCTGTTCACAATAACATCTGGCATTGTGTTTGATGCAATTCAAGTTTGATTTTCAGTGGATTATTTGTGTTTGCTTGTTGTTTCTCAATCGTCCGTATTATAACTAGGAAGTCTTCAACATCCATTCATACCATTTCCATTCATTTGGTATTTAATTCGTTTGGTATTTGATCCCTCCGCTGCAATTTGCAATATTTTCACAGATTTATCAGACACACTGAAGATAAAACATTTAAGTTTGGCCAAGTTACTATTCCAAATAATTATGAGTAGAGGAAAACACTGCACAAACGATAAAAGACCGTGGATAAAACAATAATAACAAATATTTTAGTATTTTATTTTTTTAAACAAAAGACAGGTTTAGTGCCAGAAGAGGCAAGAGTTCCATATGTACCCCCCTTATATATTTACATGCAACATAAATTTAATTATTTTAGCTGTTTATTCCGTTTTTGATGAAACAAGGCCAATATTAAAATAAATGTTGTATTATGTAAATATATATTATGAGGGGGTACATATGGAACTCTTCCCCAGAAGATTAGTTGTAGTTAAAAACATTTTATTCAACTTTTGAAGGTGAACCTGCTTCAGCGATTTAAGGCAAACTTGGAATGGGGTAATTTGACAGCGGGTTACATAATAGCCTTTGTTTTCAAACCTAGTGAACCGTATCAGACAAAAATTGGACATGATGTACGAAACTAGTTTCGCATTCAGAATCTGCTATAAAATTTGAATAATTCTGAGTAATTTTGAAATTATAGCACCAACTGTGAGGATTGCATTTATTTTGGGACACTCTGTACATGATTCTTAGCGGATTGAACGGATTCACAAGGCTGGTTACTATTACAGATCAACAGGTAACAGAAGTGTGGGTCGAGCAAGGTCAGATTACAAGTATGATAATTAATCCTGAGCTATGACTGCGTGATGAATTCTATTGGGATACATTAGGGGCTTTAGTCCTTGAATTAGCCCCTCTCATGAAAATCTCTGCCACAACTAAATGCCGAGTGATACATGCACATCATGATAGGAGATAAACAATTATATGAAGGATATTATAAGGGATTGCCTTTAGCAGAAGCATCACATACAAACTACCATAGGAGAAAATTTCATTTAGTCCTTTCTACTTCTTTCTTCTTATCGCATCCACAAGTCATTGGTAATGGCTTGTGGTGGTGTCGAGATTTATGCAACTGAGTGAACTGATCCAGGGCTGCATGTATCCAAAATATGGAAGCTTCTAACATGACCTGATTCATGGATGTACATGTACAGTTGTGAGTCTCTGTACACAGGAACAACGGCTTAACATCCCCTCCAAAGGACAGGATGATTTCATGATTCATTTGCACAATATCAAGTGAACCATGGAGGAGTACCCGTACCAACGTACACTATTTGCCTTCGCCGAACAGTGCATCGCTTCTTCCAAACCCAACATCTACATTACTGTAGGCTATTTGAGTCACCAGAAATGTTAAATTTAATGTCATAAACATTTTTTTTTTGCCATTGAGAATAAATTAGCTATTTTTCTCTTTAACAATTATTTGCCTAAACTTATAAAGCACCTATTGGTGAGTTTCTAGCTAAATCCAGGATGAAGATCATGTTTGTTTTTTGTTTTTCCAAATGTAGCAGAAAAGACCTAAAGACTTCATGTACAAAACTTTAAACTCCACAGAACCAACCTAAAAAAATTATCCTGAGTGAAAAAGCCTGCCTGATTCATTTTCAGGAGCCAAAATGGCCATGGAATATGCTAGTTTTACAAAAGATTTGTAAAAAAAGTTCATACTTGCAGACCCCTACCTACAGTCCAGATTCACTAGCCACCCCTGGCTGTAAACCTACTGCTATTTGTGATACAAAACAATTATTAGTAAAATGGAGAAAGGAAATTGGCATTTTTAGCACCAAAAAAGCAACTTGCCACAAGGGCAAAATGATTTGGAAATTATATAAAAACAAGATTATCACTCACTTTCAAATGGCTCTCCAGCATACATGCTATATCATACAAGATGTGAAGTTTCACATTGGTACCGCACACTTGCTCCAACAACTTGTCAAGTATGTGCACTGAATAGCACAGTCTGTAAAAAAAAAGATTCAAAACAACAGGAAACAATTATTAAATTTATGTCGCCATCGAATGTTGCAATTGCAAGTTCATTGATGTAGAAACTAGCAGCAACAACCACTGAAAGACCCCTGACTCCAAAGCAAGTTTAGTGGTCACGGTATGTTTTATGGTAATAACCTATGAATGACCTTTGCCCCCAACATGACCATGAACTTCAATTCTAATCTGGGCATGTGATGAATACGCTTGATTTGGAGGTTCTTCTTACCAAGTTTGGTAATCATGTTTTCTAGCCAAATTAACTTCAATGACCCTAGATGACCTTTGACATGAGGGGGTCCGTAGCTTAGTATAAGCTTGAGTGTGTGCAGTGGATCTTTTGAGCAAGTTTGCTGACCATAACAATTAACTTGCTGCAGAAAAACAAAAAAAACTATTCCATGTCAATGTTCGAGATGTGCACCGCAGAACATTGTGGATTTCTTTCGCTTCAGTTGTGGTGGTAGATATTGATGAGATCCAAATATGCAGAAATTTTGAGCTTCATAGTCCATTTCGTTTTCCTGCTAGAGCAATCAGAAATTTAAATGCCACTCGACGACAAAGACAATGTTGAGAGGTTCACCGATTTGTAATGGAACCCTGCACAACTTTGAAAATCACAATCTAGGGAAATACTTGGTGAAGAGTTCAAATCTAGCATCAAAAAGTGCATAGCCTGTTTCCTGTTAGAGTTAAATAGGCCTAAATATGCTACGTTGTTCATCGGGGCCAAGTTTGGGGATCAAACTCCAAAAGTAAGATTTTTTTGTCCATCTTTTAGTCAATCAGAGTCGCATAGTATAACTTTTTACGCACACATGAAATAATAGGTGATGCACAGCCCATTGAAAATGGTAAATGACCCCCTTGAAAACCAATGTTGACATTCCACACTACCCTACTTCAGATATATTGAAGATACGTCATTAAACAACTTTCCTTGAAAAAAAACTTGCTTGGTGTCTTCAATTTTTTTCAAAACAGAATACACAAAGTTACCATACAAAGGTATATATATATGCGACCCAGAGGTCACTATACATACACAGTGTATATCACACAGTTTATATCACAGTGTATAGACCAGTTAACAGCAATGTTTGTAAACATGTTAGGGCCTGGTATCTTGAAATAGGTCGGCCTGACTGTTACACACTGGGCAATTGTATCTGTTAGAGTTTTAATACTATGGGCCATATCAATTCACAGGAATGGATTCACAGGCATCAAAAGAAGTGACGTAGGATGTTAACACCATATACATTCTATGGGGATATGAACAAAAGTGTCTTATGCTGAAAACAAAGAAGATATCAAGACACCAAAGGTGGTTCTTTCAAGAATAGTTTTTCAATGTTGTATCCTCAACATAGCTGAAATAGGGGGTGGTGTCCAATGTTAACATTGATTTTCAGGGGGGTCAATATATCAAAGTGCAAAATTAAGATTTTCAGTTGGATATAAATGTGCAGATGTGCTTATTGCAAATGTAAATGGAGCACCCGCAGGCAGAGTGCCCATCTCTCTGTCATTGGCATTTGGGCCAGACTCCCTCATATAATGTGCTGTGGGGGGTTCGCCACTCCTCCCACACAGCGAGTGTTTTGCATTCCCAGTATATGCCGGTACCCATTTAAACTCCGGGGTGGAGAGAGGAAGAAAGGAGGGGAAAGTGCTTGCCAAGTGCACAAAACACATTGTCGACGCGGGGCTGGAACCCACAACCTTATGCATTATGAGGTGAGCGCTGATCACTCATATGTGCTTATATTGTACCGGTATAAAGTCCTGTGTGACTATGCAGATTGACAAAAAAAAAAGGTTGATGCACGGATCACAAGTGTAGCTTTTTGGAAGTTTTTTTTGGTTGTGTTTGAACCCCAAATCTGTCAACAAAACCACAATGGACATTGTTTCTTCTGAGCATGTTAGTGGGATTCGAGTAATTGATTTATGGCATAAGAAATACATAGATTCAAAGAAGGACCCTTTAAGCGGCCACCACATTGACCTATGACCAAAAGTTTGTGAACACCTGATATAGACCTTGGTCAGCGATTTTCGACCAAGTCTAGTTGATGATAGCAATTGATTTGTGGCCAAAAACAATTATAGATTTTCAAAGAATGCCCCTTTAATGGGCCCATATGACCTTTGACCACAAATCTGTGATCCCTCCAAATGGGTCTTGGATCGCGGTTCTCCTGACCAAATTCGCTTCAATCACCCCAAGTGTTTGACAACAATGTCCTTTTAATTGCTCCATGTCTAACAGATCTAGTTCACTTTTCTGCTAAAGATCTCCCGACCAAATTTTACCAGGTTTATGAGAAAAACAGGGACCTTTCGGCTGGTTCTAAAATCTCAATTTTAATGGATTTAAAGGGGGGTTGGGTTGGGTGGGGACGACAATGTTGTGCATTAATATCTTACCCTTCGCCTCTTCCAATGAATGAATGTATGTGTACACCATGTATACAACAGCTACCCAAAACACCTGAAAATATCAAGTTTGGCAGCCTTATTCTTTTGATCTGATATTGGTGCCAGCTTGAAAGTTGCTTACAATCCTGTTAAAAGAGCAGATTAGATAAGCATTTATAATAAAGGTTAAGTATAAGGTAATTACAGCCCAGATCAATGGACCGTAGTAATTAAAAAATATTTTTTGATTGAAAAACCTTTTCAAGAAGAATTAATATGAAGCAAAAATTTAAATATAGGCCTATGAACTATTGGGCTTCTATTGATATCTCGCCAAAAACTAACGCACATCATATCTCACTAATTCGTCGCCGAGTTCACATCGTGTGTATTCGACCATTTTGGGACTTTTTCAAGAAATTTGGAAAGTACGTTTGTTTTGAACTATTCTTAATATTTTAAAACCTCAAAGTAGCTGATTAGTAAAAGATTATGAACTAATTGCAACGTATTAAATAACGTTAATTTACGCATTACAAACGACATTATTTGTCAAAAATCTATTACTGCGCCGGCCAATAGCATGTAGTCGCAAATTTTGAAGTTTCGCCGCAATCAACATGAGACGTATTTGTGAGACGTATATTGCAGTTCAAGGTAGAATCGATATTTGTAGTTTTCACAAGCGACGTATTGCGCAAACACATCACATAACAACATACGCGTCATATTGGTTATTTACACGTTGAAATTGCTATTTTGTCGTTTTCACATAGTGACATATTTTATTTAAGATCATTTTTTCGCATTTCTAAATAATTTTTTTGTCGTATCTCACCTATTTGTTATTTTTTCACGCTGAAACTGCATGACTTTTTCTTTTAAGCCTTGCGCTCGATTTATGACCATTTTGAATAAAATCGGACCTACGGTTATGACGCGGCGTTGTGTAATCGTGCACTGCGTGCGAAGAAAAGCTATTTCCCATTGAAATTGCACAGAACAGCAGAAATCCAGTTTTTTTTTTGTTACAAGAATACGTTACACTATTTTATCCTTATTTGATTTATTTGTAGTAAGAGCATGTGTGTGCATACTTTGACACACATGGGCAAAAAATCCAACTTTTGCTTGAAAAATGGCGAAAAACCATGAATTTTGCGATTTTTTTGGATTTTTTTTCGCATTTTTGCATGACGTCATGTTTGACGTCACTGTGAGTCATACAAGGTATGTTTGTACTTTTTTGGTATCAATGGAATCGGGAAGGTCATAGCCATCCATTGGTACCACACATATGATCGTTCATCAATCCGTTTCTGTGATACTAGGGGGGCTGAATCACCTATTTTTGGCCTGCAATTGCTAGAAATCGTGTGCCTGTCTTTGACAGTAAACACTCAAATAGGTTTAGGACACTGCAGGAAAGGGAAATTTGATCCAAGTCCATTTATTCTGCCCTGATACCTTTGCTTGAACCAGTGAATCAATGAAATCATGCTTTTCATTTCAATTCCACTGAGAAGCCCAACAAAGTTCTGAAAAATCAGCTTTCATTTGATGCTAAAATTAAGTTCATCTTACAAGAACACTGGATGTCAAAGTTAATAATGGGTTTTCTCGGGCCCATCCTGCATAATTCACACAGCCACATTTTATCTGTAACACACAGCTGTTTGACTGTGTGCAAATCATCTCTCTTATTTTTTAACAATTTTAACCACTGGTGACACAATTTTGACAATTTGGCACAGAATGGATTGAAGAGATTGACCCATTTTCTAGAAAAACCTTTTGTAACCACTATGAATCTAAGTTTAGTCACCCTAAATAAATTTGCAAAAGACTTTAAAATAAAAAAAAAAATGATTCCGAATCTCATTTCCTTTTCTGATTATCAATAGAAGTACAGCAGAAGTGATGGAACATTGCAGTAAATCCAGGCATAAGCATGCAGTACAGTGGAAGTAGGAATGGATGGACCTTAAGAGTGAAGAATGCGTCAATTTTCTGTTCTCAGCAGTATTCAATCTTAAGATTTGAAATTTCATTCTTAATAATTTTACTACTAGAGCAACCCTGCCACGGGTTGGGCGGGTCGCCTATAGGCGCGGGAGCTCCCTGGCTCAATTCCTGGTTTGGCCAATTACTGGGGTTTAATCGAGTACTATAATTCTGAATTTAATATGTATAAGAACTATTGATTAAAAGCAGAATACCCCCCCCCCCATTTCATTTGACTTGGGGGAACCATGATATACTCCCCGCCTAAAAAATCCGAACGATGTTGAAATGGCCATCAGCGTGCTCAAACTTGCTTTCAAATGAACGCGCCAAGCCAGCTGGATAAATCTCTCAAACTTCCACATCATGCTTCGTTATCAATGCATTACGGACACAGCAGTGGCGTAGCCAGCTTTTTTTCAGGGGGGGGGGGGGCAAAGGGGGGGGGCAAGATTCCCCCAGGGGGGCAGCTTCCCCTGCCTCCCCCCCTCTGGCTACGCCACTGGGACACAGTTCAATAAGCAAACACATTACGCGAACAACGCTCCTGGCATTTATTATTATAATTCACCTACATACCTTTTTAATACAGTAATTTATATCGTTCGGCTCTTTTAGGCGGGGAGTAAAATATTCTGGACTTTGAAGGGGTTGTTAAGCAGTCAGTCTCATGTACAGAGATTCATGTCTATACATGTTAATTGCAGTCAGTTTGTTATGGCATAAACCCGGCTGTCCCAAGCCATCCCTGGGCATCATTGGAAAGCAGCGTCTGAACACCGAATGATCTACCCAGGCTAATTAAGACTTAACTAGAATTTCGCGGTTCTCGGCTTTCACGCTCGCTATATTCAAAGAATAAGCTGTGGGCCGCCCCATGACCTTTGACCCTGGCACATGACTTTTGACCTCATCAACATATGAGGAATTGCATGGTGCACCTATGACACAAGTTTGGTTCCAATTGAACTTTCAAGTTTTCAATTTAGGTCAATTTTACATTTTTAGCCCATTTTTCAACTTGACCTCACATGACCTTTGACCTTTCAACATGACCTTTGACCTAATCAACATACGAGGGATCCCATTGTGCACCTATGACAGAAGTTTGGTTCCAATTGAAGTTCAACTTTTCAATTGAGGTCAATTAAAAAAAAAAATAACAATTTAAAGACACACACATACATCCACACAAAAATACGCACACGCATAACATCCACACATACACATGCACAATGGATTGCTAAGTGGTCCTGCCAGCTATAGCTGGCTGCCCACAATAAAGTAAAATTGCTGTTAGATAAAACTTTTGACAGTGTTCCCAGGAAATCTGTTCACGATACCCATTCCTATTGTTCGATTCTTGTAGAAATCATTAAAACAGTTGATTTTCAAGGTCCTATGAGTACCTACATTGTGCTTTTTTAATGGTTCATTTTCAGCTTGCACTGCTGTTTGCCAACATTGTCATCTGCTACAAGATCCGTTCTCCATGGCTTAGCTTCAGGGTGCTGGGTCCCTGATTCTTTTTCCTGACAAACCAAAATTTCCATCTAAACTGAATGAACAGATTCCCCCGCTTCCTTTTTATTACAAACAAAAATAGAAACAAATCAACAAAACAGATTGGTTGTTAGGAAGTTGTTAGCAAAGTGTCCGAACACATAATTGGGAGTTTCTTAAAAAATCACCGTTAAACTGCCAATGAATTGGATGGATTTCTCATGTCTTACCAACCGCAGACAAAAGCCCCCACAAGGGATAATTGATTCGGCTGCTGTACGATCTACCCTTCAGCAAATATTCAAGAGGCAGAACTACATGCAGCTAGAACACCAGTAATGCCATATTACAAGGGTGTCTCAGAAAAGTTACCCTCCAGAAACGGCCATTTTTGCTTACCTAATCAATTCTTAACTCCTTGGTTTTTAGATCTTTATATTATGAAAACATATACTTTTTGACATATGGTGAAACCAAGAAAAAACGGGTGAAAAATACCATACAATGACTAATTTTCCTTCCTCCCTAAAAATGATGCAAACATACTTTGTCCACTGCTACCATAGCAGAAAACATGTACATGTAATTTCGTTATGGATTTGGGCACCATAGTCCTACATTAATTGATTGTTCGCATGAATGCCTAAAAAGCACCTGAAACATTCACTTAATTTGTTCTGGTCGACATTAAGGACCTATAACCCCTCACCCGTCTCCATCATAATGCAATATCTGAAGTTGGTTAAAGTCGCGCTTTCCAATAGATGAATGGGGCATAACTCCTACAATGGCCTATTCTACTGAACTCTTTGGTGTAAAGACCATCGTTCATCGTGAATGGCTACTAACTTTTTCCGTCAATGTAAGGTTCCCACAGTAAGATTGCAATCAATGAGAACAGAGAAAAACTTCCTGTAGCATGGCAAGACTCCAAAGAGTCCAAGGCGAGTATGATCGTCAACGAACAGGACGATCAGCCGCACATAATGCTGCGTGCGTAGAGAACGAACTGAACAATAACCTTAAAACCATCCCGCCAACGACTTGACCATTTGAGAGTATATTGGGCCCTGAGGGCTTACAACATTTTTATTTCGGGGATATTGGCATCCATGGTGTTCCTCCTCTGCTAATGCTAGCCCTGGACAAAGTCGGTTTGCATCATTTTTAGGAAATATTCATTGGTTTGGTTATTTTTCCACCGTTTTCTTTCCTTGTTTTCACCATATGTTCACAAAACTACATATTTTCATAATATAGCTAAAACAGTGATAGAATTGATTAAGTAAGTAAAAATGTGACGTTTCTTGGGTACGTTCTTTCTGAGACACCCTGTATATAAGGCTTACTACTTTTCCCACAACAATTTGACCCAGGGAGCATCCAAGGAATACCACGGACATCTTTTTTACGTAATGTTTATAAAAAGCACCTGCATGTAGAAAGAGAATCTAAGCTGTACATGCTTGATTTGAATGCTCTCTAAAAACTCCCTTTTTAATGACAGAACCCATTGGAACAATCTAAGCTGGAGTATGTCATAGTAGCATCTTGGGAGTCAATCACCAAGTTTGGTTTTGCATAATGCAACATAAAACTTTTAAATGTACCAAACATATTCCTGTGGGAAGCTACTTATTTTGGTGGCAATAACCCATGGTTTTGGGTATTAGGAATCATTCTAGGTAATTTTTTTTTATTACAATAGACTTTGTTTTCATGATATGCAGTTTTAGGCTCAAATCACAGCTGCAATGTGGCTTTCCTCAAAAACGTCACGCATCCCATGATAATGTTGATTTGAGACATTCACCAATTGGAAAGGTTTTATTCTTAGAATTTCTCAAAGTTTACATGGATGCTGTTTGCTGGTTTCAAACTGGAAGCGTTTAAATGAAATTAAAAATTTCCTCCATTGAAATCCCACATGAAAGTTTGGTGACCTCCAGTACCTCCATGGGAGTATTTTCATCAATTTTTAAACTGATTTGCATGGAAAACCTACTAAGTGTTAAACAGCTTAATCTTCAGGAAGCAAGCCTTTCCTTAGCCGGCGTTTTACTCAGTGGTTCCCAAGTTTGGCGCTCGGTAAGGCAGAATAACGGGAGCCGGCGCGCCGGATTTTTGAAAGAAAACGCGCCCGGTAAGGGGTAACTCAATTCAAATTATGAATAAAGGAATGGAGTAGTCACACGTGGGTGTCTCCAAAAGCATGTCATGATATTCTTAAGATTTAATCAATAATTTGTTGGTGGCTTGCATAATTTTTCATTGTACTAAAATAAACTCTCGGTTGGCTCTCGGTCCTTGCCAAAAGGCTCCCGGTTCCTAAAAAATGGGACCAGGAGCCGTTTTTTGGAGATTTCGGCTCCCGGTCCATTCATCCTTACGTGGTTAAGCGCTGTTGTCAGTGGAAGGTGTGGAGAATCAACAATTTGATGTTTGTGGCCACCTATAATTAATTTATAAGATTTTTCATAGGGTGCACGTTCATTATTTGGAAACAGCACCTCGCAGAACAATTTGAGCTGTGAGTGGTGTGAGCCTGTGTAAGATGTGTTAAAGGAGTGGGAGACGGTACTTATTTAACGACACATGCATACTATGGATGTCAAGAAGATACTGATTTCAATTCACTTATAACTCACCAAAAATACACTCTAAAAATGGTGATAGGTTCGAGGATCAAAGTCCGCACCCCCCAATGATGGCCAAATTGTAACCATTTTTGATAATTGTTGACTTTTTTACATTTTAGCCCGTCAGGACCAAGGGGAGACATTGAGGGTGTATGGACTGGTGTGCCCGTCCTACAATATCCTAAGTTGGGTACTCAGTCATTCTGGAGAAAAAAGATATGGCCAAATGTTTACATTTTTGTGCAATATTGACCTTTCCATACCCCCCCTGACAGACCCAGGGGAGACACTGAGGGAAGGAATTACATGGTTAGTAGTAGCGTTTCCCAAAAAATTATTTCTTTCTCCCAGTTGCCCCCCCCCCCCAGCCAAAGGGAACCAATCAGTGTAATTTGAGCAAAAAATAACCAACTTTGGGCACATATAAGCACTTTTTGTGCCAAATTGTTAAAATCTTAAATTTTAATATTTTGCCCCCCCCCAAATTTACTTTTTCCCCATTCCCCCCCCCCCCCCCAATGAAGTCTGGTGCCACTTATCCTTAAGGGATTTCTCTTTAGCTCATCCAGAAGAAAAAAAAATGGCCAAATGTTGACCTTTTTGTGTGCAATATTGACTTCAAAGACATTTGCCTAACCCCTGACAGACTCAGGGGAGGACCCTAGTGGAATGAACTGTATGGTTAGTAGGGCCGTGTGTCCACCAACAATGTACCCAATTTTGAATACTCTAGCTCATCTAGAAAAAAAAATGGACAGATGTTCCAGGATTAACATTTTTACGAACGGACACATGGATGCTACAGGGACCAAAAATGGCTTATTTCCTCTAAGAGTTTGGTTTTATGATAAAATCTATTTGCTAAAAACTATAGATTAAGCTTTTAAAAAGAAAACATTCTAGTATTAGGTAAATGAGATTAATTAACATACCTTAGGGCATGCAGGGCATAAAAACATGTCACATTGGTCCACTGAAAGAAACTCCAATGTACGTATTTTATGCTTGAAGTGACGATACTGTTCAAACGGCTCACCAATAATGGCCCGATATAGGGTGTTGAACTGAAAAGAGAAATGCTAATATTAAGCAGTGGAACTCATGATAGAAAGGTGGTAGCAATTAATACACAAACACATACATTTTCAAAAAAGCAATGACCTTGCCTCATATGAGGATAGTACTAAATAATTTGGTTATTCATATGCAACATTTTCCCTAAAATGGCAATATTTAGACCCCTAAAAATATATTTCTTTCAGTTTTAAATCATTTGAAATATCAAATGCTGTATCCTTCTATACATTAAATCATTAACTTTAAGATGCCATAATTTACTCTCTGCTTTTATAGTAGCAGCAAATCCAGAGTTTTAAATCTGATATTGTCTGTGAATAGATTTAAAGCCTTTGTTTGAATGGTTAGATTCAGTTTGTTGTTTTACTTGGTGGTGTTTTACTTAAATTGATGAAATAGAAATGTTATTTTCCCTTGCAAGTGTATTTTGAACAAAAGATGATGCTGACAACTGCTATATAGAGTACACAGTGTATCAGACAGGCAATGGAATTTGTTCATTTTGTATAAAGGCATACACACCTGAGATGTTGAAAGCTCATTCTTCCAACGGATTGACTGGCAAATTGCCAGTAAGGATACTTTTGCCTCTAGCACAAGATACTCCATCCAATTCAGTAAATCCACATGAAAAGCAACTGAAGGGTTTTCTACCGTTGATGTCCACAGCTGATGGCGCAGGAATGTAACACAGTCTTTTTCACAGTCACAGACAACCACATTTACAAAGTGAACACGTCCTGCATACAAGAAATTGGATCGAAGCATTTATCAGTATCAACTACTTACATATATCATGCTCTTACACATGTATGTGCAGATATTCTCCCAGCCCAAGTCTCTTGCCCTCTGCACTTGCTTCAAATTTGGATATTGTATCATTAAAGAGACATGAGGACATTTCCAGAGAGAGGCAACTTCATTTTTTATAAAACCTATGTTTTTTTGCATATTTGGAATCGTTACCAATGTATAGATCACACCTGAAGTGAAACCGAATACACTGCCTTTATGTAATAAGATGATGATTTAGTAAGTTCTGTCGTGCACGACCGAAATTCAAAGCATGGTTTCCTATAGGGACAATTGGAAAGCTGGCCAGTTCAAACCAATGTTTGCGGTTTTCTTCCGTGCTTGTTTGTCCAATAAACCTTTAAAATGTTCTCGGTAGGTAGTCTACAACCGATCAAGTGTAATTTGAGAGAAATTTATATCCTACAAAAATCACCTCCTCTCACTTTAACTTTTTTTCACAGCGACATCCATTAACCATTGCGTACAATGACCAATGCATTTACTTACTCAATCTAAATCAGTACATAATTGTGAGAAAAGACCAATTTGGTTAAAGTTGGCAATGTTACAAAACTTAAAAGTTTAGTTTACTTGTCCAGATAAAAGTACATTTTGCTTTTTTCTTGAAATGACAAAACATGGGGTCTTTTCTTGCATTGTCATCTAATAAATATTATTAAGCTATTATTATATACTGGCCTTTATATAGTCTCTCCCATGAATCAAAGTGCTTCGCATAAAAAAAAATTATAAAAAAATACAGACCCTATGGATATTCTATGTATATTAAAATACAATTAACATCAAAGAAGAAAGAACCAAATATCATCACTCACAGGTAAATTTTACCTTATAACCCATCAGCCTCAAAGAGTAGGAAAATTCAAATTGCTATGTAATGCTGACAAAAGCCAAGAAATACTTTCCACAATTGACTGACATGCACCAGAAGACAAAAAAAATTTTTTTTTTTTTTTTTTTTAAAAAAAAAAAAAAAAAGGATGATGCCCAAAACAAAAAGCTAAACCAATGAAAAGACATGTGTTTTGAGCAACCTTTTGATAACTCTGGCATTGGGAGCCTGGTGAATTTGATTGGGGAGGATCGATGTTCCACAATTTTGGACCAATGACAGAAAAGGCAGTGTTGCCAAAAATTACTTCCAATATGGACTTGCCAAGGTATCTAGTAAGGACATATAATGAAGGCAATCATCTCATTTATCTGTTAACAATAAAAAACAAAATGCATCATGTACATTGGACATAATTAATCAATTACCTTTTTGGTCAAACACTTGAATTCCAGAGCGAGAGTGTTGGCCATTTCCACATTTATGGTTAGGCCTGTCAAGGTATACATCAACATTGATTGACACATATTTTTGCTCAAAGACCTGTGAAAATAGTAACAAAAACACAGAGGTTTGTTAAAAATGACAAAATAAAACAAAATATTTAAATTTAAATAGTTAAAAACTATTTAAATTCAACACAAATAATTGGTTGGAAATAAATGGTAAAATGGTATACCTTCCACAATTCGGGTTTGTGATAGGGGAGCTGTTTTTGGTTATGCTTCTTTGATGCACAATCCTCGCTGCAGAAGTAGGTTTGCATGCTACAATCTTGGCATCTGATGTGTGCTTGTTCAATTGTTATCGCTTCCTGGCAGGATAGACATGCTTCATTTTCTCCTGGCACTTGGCTTTCAAAGAAGGCATCCAGAAGCAATGTGCGTGCATCCTCCCATGCCACTGTTTCTGTGTGAATACGGTGACTGTGGCTGGTGACTGGGTTTGGTTCTTCTACCTGCACATGTGGTATGTCAGGTTGTTCCAAAATATATGTCACTGCATCAAGTGTATCCCGGTACAATGCTGTTTTGGAACTTCTTTGAGACAAATCTGGATAGATTATCGTGCAATCTAGTTTAAGTTTTTTTACTCTCGTTAGGTCTTCCATTATCTACGAAGTAACAAAAAACAAAGAGTTGGATTATGCACAAACCCTATGGAAATACAGAGGTTAAACTCATTTTCTGTCATGTCATACAGAGATTTGTTTTGGGATCTGACCCTGAGGGAAATACAATTTACATGGCACTCTCATCAACATTGACTTCCACACTACAGTGTACCTTTGCAGTGACCTCCCAAAAATTAAAAATACAGCAAGTAAACTTGCATCATCTCCATGGAAAGATTGCAGTATTGACCTTTGACCTTGGAACATGACCTTCAACATCAGCCACATATGAAGGAACTGCTATTGCACCTTAACCACAAGTCTGGTTTAAATCAAAGTTCAACTTTTCGAAGACCTAAAAAACAAAAACACATACAGACAGACACCAAACTGGAACACACACACATACATGTATGCACACAACGTGCCCCCTCTCGCAACATCCCCGTACTGCTTTTCAAACCGGGGATAAAAATGTTTTATTATGGCAATTCCATAAAACGTCAACTAGATGGTCAAAATTTCATTTCATGAACATCAGAGTGAAACTGGTATCATTTTGAAGCTAAGACACCGTATTTATAAAAATTAACATTTAAACTTTAAAAGAAGGAAACAATTACCTTTCTTTTACTTTTTGTTTGACAACAATTGGAGCTTCCATTCAAAAGTTATGGTTGATAATGTCGCCTTCACTAAAAAAAATTAAAACAATTATTTTTTAAATCATGGGGCTAGTGGAATTATTCTAGATCAGTAAGTCAAAAGTGGTCCTATTGATATACTTTAATTCACTTTTTATCCCATCATTCTACGATTCAGCGAAGACATATCGTTAAATTTACTTTTGAGTATAACCGTTGTAAGAACGAGTGTCCCCCATGAGAGAGGGCCCTAGTTCTACCATAGCAACATGTACGGAATAAACTGACCTTGTAAACGAGGCCAATTGGGTACAATGCATGGAACAAATGATGCATACAGCACCCAATGGCGAACACAATAACAGATGGGTGTGTGACACTCAGTCCCACGGACACCACTGTATATTTTATGACATCTGGCAATTGATACTAAAACACTTTTTTTTGTTTTATTATTATATTTAGAAATTTTAATTTTAAAATTTTTTATCAATTAACAATAAGCAACTTGATTGTCATTACTATTTGTAAATTTAGAGGTCAAAGCTTATTACTTTTTGAGATAATTTTTTTAAGTGGATACAAAAATAAATAAATATATCTCCGCTTGAGAACAAATACATTTACAAGAGAATTTCAAACCATAACTTTTGAATGAAGTTCCAATTGTTGTCAAACCAAAAGCAAAAGAAAGGTATTTTCTCCTTATTTTAAATATAAAATGTTCCAGTTTAACCCCTCCAACCCCATATTCCCCCTAAGATGGTAATATGGAGCTATTACAGGTTTTTTAAACTGAAATTCGGTCTCAGTCTGTTACCTAGCCAAAGATAACTTTTTTTTCATGAAAAATTGCTGAAAATTTTTTTTTCTGTTTAAAAGTTAAACATGGTATCCCTCAAGTTGAATCATTTTCCTTTTTTCAGTGTATGTAGTGTACATTTAAATTTAACAGCACACATTTGCATACTGCCACATTGGAAAGTCAAAATTCTTACTTATGAAAGTGCCGAGTGCACACGGTAAGCAGCATTGCACTCAACACTAGCAAATGTGGGTCCAAGGGTCTGTCTTTGGGCCTTTATGGGTCCAGGAGCCTGCCTTTAGGGTGCCTGAAGGTCCATGGAGGGGCTGACAAAGGGGCATGGACACCAAATTGACATTTTCTTTTGGACTTTTTAGAAATATTTTTTTCACATTTTAAAAAATCTTATTAGTAAGATTTTCTGTCAAATCTTGGAAATCTTACTAAATAAGATTAAATCTTACTAAATAGATTAAATGTTGATGTTGGCAGGTATGCATTTGATTGAAATAATACACTTTTGAGTCCAGATTTTTTGGGGAAGGAAAATAGGGCTGGTGACACCACAGAAATACAAGATTTTTTTTAAATAAACAGCAGCATATGTTGATATGTGACACATGGTCTCATGTGAATTAGGGAATAAAGGTATGATTTTGGGCTCCGGTACTCTCTTTACGATGAGAGCTAACATAGCAAACGCAAATATGACGGCAAGCGTTTCAAACTAAAAAATAGTCAATAAAACAGCGCAACTCCCTGGGTTAATTGTCGAACGAATTGAACCCGGGCATCAGCAATGGGAAATTGCTTACATTTCACAGGCTTTTCTATCGAAATATTGACCAATTTACCGTTATCATTTGAGACAAATATATAAAATGAATTGATTAGTATCCAAAAGGACCCCATTTTTGGAAATTGACTGAATTTCCGGAGAACCAAATAATGTACATGTGGAAAATGCTGGGAAGATCCTGGGTTCAAATCCAACTATCGAAGGTTCCTAGGACTCAAATTCTTCCAGGCTATAGGGAACTGTGGAGGTACGTCCACTTTCGCTTGATTGCCACTGACAAAACAAAACAAACGGGCATCTCACCACAAAATGAAATACATGGGCGGAGGTAAAGAGTCTTGTTTGCTGCATTCTTTTTAAACTTATGGTTTTTAAAACTATGGTGTGACTGAAAATACTTCACTTTTTTATGTTTTTAGAGTTTTGATCAGATTGGTGAATAGGTAAGACCACTAATTCTGGTTTGGGCTTAATTGGCTGTCACAGTTTTGTTATAGTTTTCACCGTTTTGAGGTTTAGTCAATGGCATTATCACGCCGCTGCACAAAAAATAAACAAGCGTGACGTCCATATCAGAAAGTTTCGGAATCACGGAAGCGATCTATTAGACGCCAAAAAGGGAAAAATTATTTTCTTCAACAATACACTCCCAAAACCACAACTGCCTCAGCTAGCAAAGTACTGCACCATCATGTGCGCAAAAAGCAAAAAAACAGAACTGTCTGTAAATAAAACTACAAAACCGACTTGAAGGTGATGGTTCCGTATTTTGTCTATCGGGTCCTCTACTGATATGGTGAGCATGACACGTCATACGCTGACCAACGTTTTGATGCTGGGCATGATTCATCTGCCCCATAGAGTGCAACGCCCTATTACTGCTTGTACTAATAAGTAATATCGGATGGTTAACATTAAAATGGCTACAGGTCTTTTGTCAGTATCTGGGAAACGACATGGCATTGGAAGCTGAAATTTGAGGAAGACAATGAGAAAGATACGCCTTTTCATCTGGTATAAAAATTTGATACTACTTACGGTTAAATCAGGGGAGGTCCCTAAGGCGCTCGGAGCAAGCCACCTTTAAAATGGACAACAGTGCATTATTACACTGGACAAAGTGCCCTAACGTTAATCCCCCTTGCTTGAATGGAGCCTTGCCAGATGTGTGATAAAAAGCATTTAAAGTGCTGTGCACTTTAAAATGTGACATTACATTGTACGATTAGCACCACCATACTCTAGAACTATTGGGCAACATTTCAGATGAAAAAACGCAAATATTTCGATGAGTCGGGGTACGAGACTGTGGATCAACAAATCTAGAGTCAAAGACCCTACGGATATATTTGATGGGATTTATCAGTACCTTACCACTTACTAGATTGCTTGCATTGACCCAAGTGTACACTCACGGTTAAGTAGAATGTGGTCTAAACGGTGTTAGTAAGATACCTTATCCATTCAATTACAAATGCATTTGAGACAGAAGGGCATTTTCCAGAACGAAAGACCCCCAAACTTTGTCCAACAAGATCACCACCTGCGTGTAATAGCTATGCCATAACGATCACTCAAGCTCAAAGAAAATCAAGCATGCTTTCTTTGGGTGATACAATAGCCGGACCCAAGTTCGTCTCACGATCAATTGCAGATTGAGAGAAATTGGTATCCTGACAACATATCGCCATCCTTTAACCATTGGAACTGTTTCATACATTTTGTATCTGGCCATTTGTCCCCTGGGGCCATGACGTGATCACATCGCAATAGCCAACTCCCAGAACCCAAGATTTTACAGAAGTGGTCAAAAATTTCTGTATGAAAGCTACATTTTCCTCATAAATTACCCTGTGAAATCTTGGTTTCGGATGTTGGATTGAAAGCTATGAGCGCAAAGTGCCCCCTTTTGGTGACCAATGGTTTCACGGTGACAACGAGAGGAATTTGAGCAGTGCGTCCATTTGTAGTGATTTATTACTTTAGACCTTCAAAAGATTCTTTTAAACTGTAGTTTGGTACAGAAATGTCTTTAAAAAAAAAGTGAAATTTTATATGCTTTAACTATTTTACTATCCTATTTGCTCCTAGATAGGAAATAAGAAAATATCAGTTTTGGAACCAAAGAAAGAAAATTATTCTCAGCTTAATCCTTTCAGAGGGCGTTATTTGATGAAAGCTCACTTCAGTGCAGAAATCAGCTATTTTCACATTTTTAGGGACACCTTATTATTTGAAATATGTTCTGACACCATTTAATTTTAAATTACCACAGTACTACATGTAGGTTTTCTTTTAAAAAACCATTTTAGCTCTCCATCAAAATGGATTGATTATGTGAACCTGTAATGGGTTTGGGGTGAAGGGTCATGATAACATTCATATTAACTTAATCGGGCAAATTCCCCTTTTAATTAGAGCACTTGAGTTCATAGGAAAAGTCCGACCGAACCCCCACCCTCCAGCGTGATTCAACTAAGGTTTTGCGCGGTCATCTTTAACGCTGATGCATCTGCCCTCAGGGTTTAGCCAGGCCAAATTGAGTGCCGGTGTGTAAATCAAATACTGAGTTAGGAAATCCCTTGGTATCTGTGGGGGGGGGGCCGGGCAAACCCCAAAACCAGTGCCGGACGGGTAGACTGTTCTGGGTATTACTCGGTCATGTCAGTTGTCGACTCAAACCATGTCAGATGTTAACAGTACTACTGTTGATGATAGGCACAATGGAGACATGCCATGGCTGTCAACCCAATCAAATGATTTTCTACGTGTATTTGTGACCTAATAAATGATAAAAATCCACCCGGATTTTTATTTTTGGGGGGTGCGGGACGTCCAAAAAGGTGGATTTTTGTTAAAAGTGAACTAACTCTTTTCCCCAGCCCCCTTTCCCCCCCCCCCCACACACAATTATTTTGCATCACCAAAAAAAGTGGACTTATTGCAAATCTCTCTAAATGTTTACCTTGTTTTTCAAAACTTTCAGCAAAAAGTGGGGCTGTTTGCTCCTTTTTGTTTTGTGGACCTTCCCTAAAAAAAAAATAGAAATAGAAATCCTTTAAATCCCATCAAAATGATGTACAGTCACTACTTGTAATACATTTCACAACATTAAACCATTGACAGTCAGAAGCAATTAGGTATTTTGTTTTAGCTGAGGATATGTGGTTATTTGGGGTGTGTGTCCACTGTAGTCTCCACAATTTTGAAACATTTTCTTGTGTCACTGCAAAGTTATGGATAAAAAGTTGTAAGTTCCCTACATCAATGTGTTATCAACCAATAATGTAGAAATATTAACAGGATTGATAAGACTGCCTATTGTAAACAGTTATCTTTAAAAAACAGCATGTGTCCACTGTTACGTCCGAACAGCAGTTCCAAACTTAATCGCTTACTTAGTTTAGATATCTATTTGATGACAAATACTACAAAGTATTTCTTGTGTATGCTTTGGTACAATGAACTGTTTTCAGATATTTCATGTTTAAAAGCAGGGTTTGAGTACCCGTTGCATTAAGATGTAACATGGCCGTGGTGTCCATGTAAGTCCGAAAATGTCTATGGGACCGTTTCACAGTACATTGCCAACTGTTGTCAACCTGGGGTCCTTTTTTCAAACTTTTGTTATGCTTTGTTATTCTTTTATAATGTGTGTAGACTTAGTGATCAACTGCTAACCTCGGAAAACTTCGCCAATGAGGGCGAAAGCCCCCGAGGGTGATCAGTGAATTAATTAAGGGAGTTTTAGTTTAAATGTACTCACTATTTGGTATCCCTACAGCTGCATTGAACTCTTACGTAAATTTTATTCCACAGCACCAGTAGCAAATTATTTCTCTATCTGCTTTTCTGGTTAAAGAAAGTCTCCCCATGTACAACCGAATGGCACTAGAAATTTTCGTCGACTGACCTGGTATGTGTCAAAGGTTAGCAAAGGTCAGAGGTTTTAGACGTTGGCAGGACGTTTCAGCGTAGAATGCATGTACTCTATGTACGTCAGGCTCCAAAATAAGAATTAGGGCGGGCAAGGCAATTTTGCCCAATTTTAAAAGGGCACCAAGGCATTGCATGTTAAAGAATAGCAAATTTATTAGGGCACCAAGGCAAATGGTAGGGGCACCTAAGGCAAATTGCCTTAGGTGCCTTAGGTTATTTTGGAGCCTGGTACGTGCATAGTAGCATCTGTGTAAGAGATTAAATATTGTTTCGCACAGCAAGACATTTTAGGAGCTTTTAGTGCACCGAGACTATAAATTTTAAAGAAAAATAGAAAGCACACCTTAATCTTTTCCCCTTTATTACTTTTTTTAATGAGAGAGTTTGAAAATTGAGCCATTTTTGTAAAAAATGCAAATAGTTTTTAATGGAAATTTAGAATAATTGCCAAAAGAAATTAGACTTGTCTTCATCATAAATGTAAAGTATGCACCTTCAGGCAATACCAGCTGAGATATGAACATTGACGCTTGAATTTTGACAATTTCTTGACATTTTTTGCTTACTATTTTATCCCCAAAACAGGTTCTTGACATAAAAAAGTTTTATTTTCAAAATCAAAAAAGTAACAGAGCAGAGTGATTTTTTCATGAATTGATTAGTTGTAGGCTGGAGAACATTTGTACCGATTGCAAGCAAATCTCAGTCATTGAGTTAGAAGAATAGCTTTAATGTCCAAAATAAGGTGTTGGAATTTTTACATGTTACCGGAATTTTGACTTAAAATCTTTATCTTTTTGACATTTAATTAAAAACAAAAATTGATTTTACAGCTTCGATCCAGATAAACAAACTTACTACTGTTCCCCTAGTGAATGCTTGTTTCACCTAAAAATGCCCTTCCAATAATCCCAACTGTTAATTTTTGCATGGTGGCTTGATTGAAGCATTGCGGTTGGACGTGACAAATTGAAATGTGAACTAGGCAATTTTTTTGAAAAATTTTCCTAAAAACGATCACCCCTCAAATAAGGTTGGTAGTTTCCACACAAACCCATGGACTAGAAACATACTATAATTTAAAAAGTTGCTGCAAGAACCTCGTTTTTTGAGATATGCCACTCGAGTGTGTTTGGACGTGGACCAAAATGTTGTTTGACGTGACTGGGGTGCACGGAAAATTTTTATTTGCTGGAGCCAAGTCCTTTTACGTGGTTTGAAAACTTTAGTACAGATTTACTACTACAGAGTGAAATCATCTCGGGAAGTACACAACACAATCCTTATTTCATTAAAGACAGCACAGGGCTCTGCAAAAAAGTTTGTTGGACGTGAACAAAATTGTGGACCGGAAAATTGCGGACAAGAGTTCGAATAACCATACCCTGAATAAGTCAAGGACCAGTCAAATAATTTTGTTTGGGGCATTATCATTAGGGATGTCTTTGTACTGATCAATAAGATGGCCACGATACCACCACAGGAGTATCAGTGTAACTGATTAAAATGGTATTCACTGTGACAACGGAAAATGTCAACGTCCAACACACCAATTTTGATTGCTCCATAAAAGTTTTTTTTGACACGGGCTCGCTACACTTTGATTTTCACTGGTAATAAATTTGTCACTAGTTGCCTAACGAATCAAAGTAAAAATGTACAGGTTCTATAATAGCTAATTTGGCAGCGGGAAACAAAGGAAAGGGAGGTTGGTTGACGCCATAGCAGTCAAATGTGACCAGGTTGTTGGGGGCTTTCCCGGAAATACAAGCACAGATAATTGGTTTAGGTATGGGAGTGAAAGGTGCAACGAGAGATGTCACTATCGGGTGTCCCAAAAAAATCAAAAGTACTGATTTTTGGCTCTGATTAAAGCTTTCCATCCAAAAGATCCTAAGCTGAAAGGATTCAGCTGAGGAATGGTTCTTTGTAAAAAATGTGACATTTTCTATTTCGTATAGGAGTGCAAATACAAATTCATCCTATGTTTTTATATTGAAATATAAGTAATCAGAAAAATCATCCTTTTTTGTCTCTTTTAAGACATTTCTG
This sequence comes from Ophioderma brevispina, assembly GCA_023653785.1. NCBI lineage: Eukaryota > Metazoa > Echinodermata > Ophiuroidea > Amphilepidida > Ophiodermatidae > Ophioderma > Ophioderma brevispina. The sequence continues at coordinate 32,575 of JAMKCH010084689.1, read as the reverse complement.
TAGCCAATAGAATGTAAGAATCTTATTGATGTCTAATCTACTTATGAATTACTATTATGCCCCATATTTTATGGGTGACTCAAAAATCTCTCTTGCACCGTTAAGTTCTAGCATAGAATCTAAAAAAAACACAAAAAAAGTGACTCTCTATCCCCTTCCTGTAAAAAAAAAAAAAAATCCTATAGTTTTTTTAAGTGAAAATTTAAAAAGTTGGCAATTACTGTGAAATCGGGCCCATGGCAACTTACACACTAGAAAATTCACACAAATAAAATGGATGGTTGATGGTTTAAATGATTTAAAATCTTTTAAAATGTTTTGTTTTCTATCAATTTCTAATTACCTATTACATGCAATGGAACACTGAATTATGTACTTAAAAGCATTTTACATATTCTTGTATGTCCAAAAAAGTGCGGCCCACCTGTGGAAGGACCCCCCTCTTGTCTTATTTCATCATGCAGCTGAGTAAATAGTAGATCGTTTGCCTCCACTTTCTTCATTCTTGATCGAGACAATGCCTATATTAGGCAAGTAAGACTAAAACCAGTTTTCGTCCCGGTCCACTCCAATTTTTTATTATTTGTTTATTTAAAAAAAAAAAATCAACAATGCCACCAAACGAGGCCCCCGAAAAGGGGGGGGGGCAAAAAGTCACAACAATACGAAGCACTAGTATACAAATGCGCGGGTGGTGTTACATTTTCACACTTTTTAAAACATTTTTTTTTTTATTGAGCGTAAGAACCAAGTTAGGTATCAAGCTTTTTAATATTTCATTTTAAAGGGATTTATCTAGCGTTAAATGTAGCAGATTCAGTATTGTGCTATTTTTTAATTTTTGAGTATCGTAATTTGAGTCCGAGTCAGTCGGGGTCAGAGAGGGTGTGCCTACGGATGAGGCTGCCTACGATGATGCATGTTTTAAAGTAATAGGGATTTTTGATATTCGGGGCTTTTGCATTTATTTGTATCAATATCTTTGTAACCCAGCCATTGGAAAACGTTAACGAAATAACCGCTTTTAAAGGCGCCAATTTTTAGTGGTGGCAAATACTAACATCATCCCCACCGTTTATTAAGATAAATAACCTCTCATTTTGTTTGTTATTTATGTGGCATTCATTTGACATCACACAACAGCTTTAAGCTATGATGAAATTTGCAATTTTACTACCCCTTTTGCTTGTGAGGTAAGTGTGTTTCCTATACGATCTGTACAATGTGTGTTTATAATGCTCTCAAAGTTCTGTGTTGCATACTTTTCAGTAATTATCTACCCCAGCAAAAGTTACATTTCAGAAGAGGAAATTTCAGGGCCGTACGGCAGGATTTATTTGGGGGTGAGGACGTCGAGGAAATAAAATTTAGTATTCTGCGACAGGCTACGAATTGGCAACGTTCACTTAATAAACCGCATGTTCAAAGGTACCGAATTTAAGAAGGTGGCAGAATACATTACGAACTTCGAAAAGTGGACCTTTTTTTTTTCGGGAGAAAGGTGGACCTTTTTTTGCTAAAAGTGGGACCTAACCCCCTTAAAAAGTGTCCTCCTCCCTGGTGGGACTTTATAACATTAATCACCAAAATTGGACTTTCTTTGTCCAAAATTTTCCCAAATTTTGGACCTTTTTATCAAAAAAAAAAAAATTAATGCATCCAAAAAAAGTGGACCTTTTTCTTTTTTCTTCCCCTTTTTGGTGGAATTTTGGGGGGGGGGGGTCCCCCTTGCCAACCAGGCCTGGGAATTTTGATGAGGAATACAAATATGGGCACCCTTTCTGCAGGGAGAGGTTGCCTTTCAGAGTTTTACTAAGTTGTCACTTGATTTATCTTGTATTTAACGTACAATTGCACACAATTGGCCAAATAACCGAGTACAGCAGAGTCAAAACTTTTGTTTCGTTCTGCGATCGGTGATCGGGCACACCAAATAGGGCGACGCTCTCCGATTTGATTCCCCGGTTAACCTGTGCCGGGGCATTTTTGAATAGGTGCATTAACATTTTTATATTAACCCAGCATGGGGGGGATACACACAGGCATGACAGTCGCGGATCAGGGAGGGGAGGAGGGGGCGCCGCGCCCCCGTAATTCTGCAAATTCTTACAAAATTCAGCCCATTTTTTGAGTATTTTGGACAGTTTAACAGCCTTTCACTCCCCGGATAATTTTGACATTTTCAATCCCTGGATCCGTCGTGGCTACACTGATAACAGCTTGCAGCAAGGACTACCATAGAGCATGATGTCATATCACAGCCGGCACAGCCACATTTACATTACGGTCTTCTAATCAAAAATTGTTCATACCTTTTTGTGCCGCAGGAGTTTTTAGTTTGGTCGGCTAAATCATTACCTCGTTGCCTTGGCTCATCAACGCGATCAAGGAAGAACTTTTTGAGTTGAGGTGGTAGTATTAGTAACAAACAAAATCTGCTCGATCAATGATGATACATCCATGATACCACGACCAATTGATTTGATCCAGACATGGCGATATTGGCGTGCATGTTCATGAATATATCGATAATCATGTGATGATATAAATCTTAATCGAATATCATTAGCCCCTTTGGGCGTAACCGAAATACGATAAACACACGTTCAAACACAGGCGGGCCTTTTGTCCTCGCGATTGTAGAAAACTGGTTACTGGAATGGTTTTCACACCCTTCAGCTGGCAATACTAGATATCATTCAACGACGGAGTGCCCGTGTGCCTCATATGTACAGGATACAGAGTACTAATCTAGGCACGGTGAACACCGTGTGCATACGTACTTCGTGCATACGGTGTAGACCGTGTGCCGATGGTGTGAATCGGGTGTCCATTTGATAGTTGAATAGCCTCTACTTTTTTCTGTAGGTGGAGGTATAAATTGAGGGGATTAGATATAAACAACTTTATTCCCGTGTATTTTTGGGATGAATGCGCTATAGCCACGATAGCCAACCCTGGCAGTTGGCACGAAGTCTTCTTCGTATACATTACACCAAATGAAGAGCGCCGCTCATTACTCTCAATACTGAATGGTGACGTCATATTTGTGTCACAGCTTGAGGAAGATTTCGGAATTTCTGAAATGTGTGTTCATGCGTTCGAGAGACCTCAGGTGGTCAAAATATGTGCGCAATGATAAAGGGAAAATCCTCGGTATGGTCCTCGGCTCTCGGAAGCTGAAAAACAGAATTAAATAAGACTTCCCCGTTGGTGAGTGTTTGTGTTGTTTTTTGTGTTAGTAAAACGTTGCGCCAACACGTCACTCCCGGAATTTAGGGTTGAAAAAAGGGACCCTAAAGAATCGTAGATTATGCGCGATAATAAAATGTACTCGTGAGATGTACAATCTGTGTCGGATTACTTAGACTCATTCCTAACCCACAGTGTCATCATTGCCAGGTGACCTTGACTTGTTCTAAGGTGACATAGCAATATGCCTGGATATTTTCCGGCATTGAACCAGTTTTGAATTGGGAAATGCAATGGAGTTTGATTGTCTGTGCTATTATGCACGGAACCGTGTTTGTGGGCGTGGTCAATCATGGTTTGCATGACAAGTACCAATGGTACACAAAGATTTCGGTTGTGTGTATAATTGGCAACGCGGTGATTTTGACTTAGTCAGTCAGGAATGTACGTACTACACAGGCGCGAATTGCCGTCGGTGACTACGATCGGTGGACTTGTCCACTGAAATCTTCTATACATGCCTAATAGAGAGTTGTTTTTGGTTGGGCCATTCACGGTCCCAATCAAAAGTCGAAAGCATAAATCCTAGAATGCTCAAGAAAAGCGCAAACTTAATCCAGGAAAAGTTTCAGTGAAAGCAAGGTGAACTGATTTTACAATGAATGGTGAAGATAAAGTTCTGCATTGACATAAAACACCGGTCGACTAAAGCCTACTTAAATTGATGATATGTTGTTGGTAGGCCAATTTTTTAAAACCAATTCTGGGGTAGACATACTATGCGTCACATAGTATCAAACAAAGTATTTGGTCAAACACAACTTTTGATGGCAAATTGCCTCATTAATTTCATTCAATTACAAAGCAATCAGTCCGCTTATGTTTTGGTAATATCATGCACTGTAAGCGAAAGCGAAGGAACTACATTTTAAGATAGGCCTATGGCACTTAAACATGTTTAAAACACTGCACATCAGTATGGACTGGACGAACAACGTAACTTTATTTGTAGTTGGCCAGTTTCTTTTCAAATCCCACCCCTTTGTTATTGCGAGGAAGAAATCGAAGATTTTCTGATATTTCTGGTCCCCATTTTGGGGGAGTAATGGACAAGTCCAACTCCGCCCATAAGTCTACCATCACTTGAATCTACTATAAATTGGCGACCGCAAAGTACGAAAAAATATCAAAACATTAGGAAATGGCCCTTACTGGAATCACTCCACTAACTTCCTATAAATCTCATTTGAAAAGGAGTTACAGGATATCCTGCCACGGAAAATCAAGGGTGTTTGACATCCCTGTCAGATTTACAGGGTATCTTGCATGTTTTTTTTTGCTGGCATTGATGTCAGCATCCTTGGCTGTCTGTGGGCAGCCAAATATGCTGACATTACCGCCATCATTTACCAAATTGCGAGCATTTAATCAGCATCAGACCATTGCTATTGATAGTTGTGCTATACCAATGTAAATTGAGATATGGTCCGGCAGAAATCATAGTCCGGGCTCCATAACGACATCGGAATAAAGCATGAAACTAATGCGGTGCGAGAAGAGTCAACTGAATCGAGTGGGCCCTTCGTTGTAGGCGGACTGTGAATCCGTGACTAATGCTCCTGCCACAGGGCCTGGCTTATTCCACCTTCTCACTGTCAGATCAATATCTTACTTACTAAGCCTGAACGAATTATTTATGATTTCTTGCATCCATTTTGGCTGTTCTGTCTGGTATAATACTTTGGGTATCCCTCTGTCGGTCTTGTTTCGTGTTGTCGTCCTTCAGTGTGCGTGTGTAAATGTGTATGTATGTGTGTATATCTGTTTGGTCTTGTTTTGTCTGATATAAAAACCCCAAACTATCTGGCCTTAACTATTTTATTTTTCTTATAAATCATTATGTTTATACGGTTTTTTTTTTTGTTTTTTTTTACGATGCTCTTGGCTTTCAAAATTGTACGTCTAAGTACAATCAGAAAAAAAATGGTTAAATGTGAAAATTTCAAAATAAGTCATTCTTACTTGGCATAATATTAAAGAATCAAGACCAGGCTTTCCATGGTTTTTGTTCCTCTCATTGCTTTTTGTCAATCAGAGATATATCAATTTAGTGCGATAAACCAAATTCGATTTTGGAGGTGCCACTTTGATGCATAAGCAGAGCTGTTTCGCCCAGTTATGACATGCTGCCTTGAAGCTCAAAGAGTGCAACGTGACAAAGAAACAAGACACGGATAAAGTAAACAAGAAGTCTAGTTTTATCCACACAATTTTAATATCAACTAAGCAGTTCAATTTAAATATTCTTTTCATATAATAAACAATGCAAATATTTATTGCACGTCAATGAAATGGAACTTTGAATTTCATTACAAAATTGGTATCTGTTAATCAATTCCTAGAAGGAAGGAAATTGAACCAAAATAAACAACCTCAAAGCAAAGAAATGGTTTGAAAATCGGCACTAGCTTTTGTGTCAATTTACGTAATTGTTGAAGTCCATAACACTTGAGATTTTGAAGCAATATCAAAGTGTTGGTAGGATTTTGCGTTTCATGAACTTTTAGACCTAAACTCTCCTCAATGCTGTACGCCCATCTGTACGTTCATAGTTCTCTTCTAACAAACAACAGTAAAATGTCGAATGGTTCTTCACTTTATCTTAAACCCCGACTATACTGATCATGACTTCCATCATTACGGTAACTGTTTTTCGTATCTTTTAGAGTTTCTTTATGAAGTTATCCCTTTTAAAGAATTGCATATCTTCCAAGTTGAATAACTATGTTTACGAAATTCGATCCATCGTTTTCACTCAACCAGAAAGTGGCACAACTCGATTTTTGTGTTCCGCATAAACTGAGTTATCTCTCGAATTGAAACAAGCAATGCGATGAATGTGAGGTAACAAGACCACTTTAACCTATGTTGAGATAACTATTGAAAAAAAAATCGGTTTTTTTGGATTGTACCATTTTTTTAGAAAGGCTGTACTGTTAAATTTGCTTTTCTTAATTTTACATCTCTTTATATTTGACCAGTACTGGCAACTACAACGTCCCACGCTATGCGTTAAGTAGTGGCCTCATTACCATTAATTTTCGTTCAGTTATATAATTAATGTTTATTATTGTATTTCCATTTAAATTCATATTGAATTTTGATGTAGATTCTTAGGGTTGAGATACTAACTTGATTGATTGAACTACAAATGGTCTGAATCTTGGTCTGAATGCTTTTGGAATAGTGTCAAAAACCGTTCGATACACGTAGATCTGATTGAATATGTACACTTTGCACTTCATATCGTGTACTCGAATGTTCCAAAATGTGTCCATTTTTGAGTACAGTACTCCAAATGTCTCGAATATTTACGCGAGGGGTTTGCTCGGACCGTTTATTATGTTTTTTTGAAACGATTTTTAATGTAATTTGGATTGGCGCGGATGGTCGGATTACATCAAGTACCGTATGAAATGATCAAACGGACCTGGCCACATCTAACCCAAAGAGACCCCGAGGTGTTTAAAAACCCAAAAATTGCCGTTACCTTCATACTCCAGATGTGATGACTTGCAGCTACAAAACTCGTTCCACATACCAAAGATAACAACTCTCATTGCGCCAATGTGGGGTCCTCACGAGGCACAAGAGCATTCTAATTATATACCTTGCCAGCCCCCCCACTAACAAATTGACGACTAAAAAATGAGTGGATTGGAGTCATATTGAACTCATATTTGACCCGATCTAGCTAGCAACAAGTGATCCAACGCCACCCACAATGGATGCATGTGACAACTACTGAGCTACTAGGGTAATTACAATATCAATGGTTTTATACACTTCACATTTCAAGTGGAAAGCCTGATAAAAGTTCTTTTTATCACCTAGTGATTATATCGTCGTGGTCCTGCATTACTGTCGAATCGGTATAAATGCTAGTTCTGAGGAAACGGCGTTTTGAAAGTTTGAGTTACTTATGACTGCGTTTAATTAATGATATAAAAAAAAAAGGACAATGTCTAGTTTTACGTGGTGTATGTTAAAATCATTATGAATGGTTACTAACTGACGTACAGTATTTTAAAACCAAAAACCCTGTTTTTTAGGTCAAAATGGGCCATGAATGTATTGACACTTTTGTCAAAACCCAATTTTTGATTTCGCTGTGTTCTTAGGAGTCGAATACGTATTCGACTGCATGAAACCCGTTGATTTCTAAAGTTAGTATGGTGAGATTACTATAGCTACGGGTTGATACTATTTTAACCATTCATGTCTTTAACATACACCACTTAAAATAGCCATTTCCTTTTATATCATTTAATTACACGGTTTGCTAAGGGGTGGGGTTGTAAACACCCCGATAATTCATTATTATAAAGCAATAGATGACTTCGATGTTGGTACCAGTTGATAGCGTTGGTCCTCCGTTTTCTATTGCTTCCAACATAACCTAGTATGGTGTCACAATTACGTCAAAGTTCACAAGTTGGCAAAATTGGTCATTTCCACAGACACACATCATAGTATAAAATGAAAAAAATGAAATTTTGCATCAAAAAGTAGGAATATTGGATTTTCATGCGGGTTTTGGCCCCAAATGATATGGAAAGTGACTAGTTTTTAATCAACATATAATCTAGAGCCTACAGTTGCACAATTTTAAAAATGAACTAATAACTAAATGTTAATGTAGTATCATTTATTGGCGAATAATGTGCCCGAGGTCGGTAAAAATGGCGCCAATTATTTTATTTTTTCCGCCCGAGGATATATTATGAGCTCAAAGATGATACTACAAAACCTTTATTTCTATTCTTTTTATTTTTTTCTTTTTAAAAATTTGATTGTTGGTTGTTTGTATAGGTTTGAAGGTAATATAACCAAATTTATGTGTATTTTGTATGCTGATGAATGAAAGTAAATGATAAGAAAATGCATTAGCGGCTCATTATTGCAGAATAAATGGGCAATTAAAACTGACCATCAGAACCTTTAGTCATATGTGTAGTAGAGATAATAGAACCACTCCCCACCAATCGACTTCGACGCTAACCCCCGGTGACGGTGCTACCTTCACATATTTTTGTTTCCCCAAAATGAGCAGAAGGATGTGAAATAATTACATGGAAGACTTTACGAAAGTGTTTAACGTTTTTGCGCACCGGAGGAAGTTTACCTGTGGGGTAACTCCTCCCCTTCTTTGTATACGAGGTTTAATTCACTATGTCCACCCCCTAAAAGTGATAAATTTGGTTATTTGTACTAATGTTAAAACCCACCACTTGGATAATTCCTTCTCACGACGCACAGACCGTAGGTTTTAATTAGTACAAGTAACATAATTAAACCACCAAAATGAAAATGGGAAATAACATGACCAATCCCTCATGAAGTATAGAAAGGTAAATTTCACCGATTGCCTTAAATCTTGAAAGACCTATTATCGATTTTGATCACTGAAGTAGCAACCTTTGTCCAGCGAATACGTATTCGTTCACATTTATCTGTGTGCTTTGAGATATTGGACACGCAAAGCTATCAAATACGTATTAGATTGTTTGTGAAACCGGTTTTATAGAAATGGGTGTTATTCGACTGCGGCTATTTTGGTTAGGAGATGTAATTTCAGTTTTATTTTTGGGTACAATTAAAGAGTACATAAAATGCAACACGAATTCAACTATTAACTCAATTTGACCAAAGCCATGTCCGACACTATGTCGTGACCACGACGATATGTATAGGATAGCATGAGTGGAGCGCATTCGGGGATATAATTGCATGGTGGACGCATTAATAAATTAACATATGCATTAGCGGGGCCACTGTGAGCACGAGCGATTTAGCGCGAGTGCGAGCACGAGCGATTTAGCGCGAGTGCTCACAGTGGCCCCGCTTATCCATATATTACTTTATTAATGCGTCCAAATATGCACTTATATCCCCGAATGCACTCCACTCATGCCTTATCTGTCATAAACCACATGAGCATTATTTTATACACCATCAAAACATAAATACAATATTAATAACTCTTTTTCTGATATATTTTCGATGACTTTTAAAAATTTAAAACTAGAAATCGTAGTTTTACGAACTTTCCACAACACTGGGTTGACTAACATAAAGCAGCAAGCATTGGGAGTTATACAATGTATTATTGATTGAAATTTCGATGAGTTACCAGCTCAATAATAGGTTAGCTTTTGACATAATTGCCATGATTACAATGGAACGTAGCGATTACGCATTAGTCAATACTTACTTCACCAATTCGATTTGGTGAATAAGCGCAGTCGATTTACATGCTGATAATTATTCATTAAGTTCTTGATGTATCGCATCTATTTGTATAGGTCAAATCGGGGTTATTAACACCGCTGATTTTAAAATAGACAATGGTAGGACCTACTGCCGTTATAGTGCTTGTTTTGTGATTATGATTGATTGACTGATGACGCTCGTAGTGTTCACACGTGTTTTCATGCTGCTGCCTTTTGTCTGATAATATGGATTCACCTATTGTTCCTGGCCTAGGCCAGCAGCTTAACAATGTGTTTCGGGCACTAGGGGTCGACACTATGGATGTTCCCATCTGGAAGCTTCGCAACAAATGGACAATTCATTTGGATATTGTTTGGAAACTTCCCATACAACCAAATGACCTATCGGTCGATGAGAAATCTGAGCTACTGGAAAAACAAGGCATGGATGTAAAACCGGCTACGTCACCAGTAGTCAAACTTGGACATACCAGCTTGACATACCAGCCTGAAAAGAAAAGGAGGAATAAGACACCATCGACGAAGAAAGTTTTGCAGGTGGTCGCCACGGTTGATACTACCGAGCCGAAGAAGTCACCTGTGAAAAGTCCCACCCTGTTTTAGTATACCAGATTCCGCTGCTGAGGAGCCCTGGAACACCCGTACCCGTCCATGAACTAACCAACACACCGTCATTCAACGCTAGCTGCATCGATCGTCCCAATTGTGAAAGATGCCTTAACAACAAGCCTGTCCTTTGTTTGAATACATCCACCCGTGTGAAGCGCAGAAAGAAAAGACGACGTGATTGTAATGGCATATGCTGTTCATACTGCTTCTGGCGCAAATAGCCGTTGTTGCTGAAAGCGCCATTTATCCAAACAACCAACCAACCAACCGCTGTTTTTTTGTTTTTTTTTTAATATTGAGAGATGAGGTTCTTCACTGGTTTTGATTGAGTGCGGACGTGGATTGGTCACCGGTCTCGGAAAATGTGGATGCTAATGTAATACAGAGCTTGAGCGTTACCAGTGAGCCTATATTTACATTGAAATGCCAAGGCAGTGCAGCATTCTTGAATATTGTGTGGAAAGCTAAGACGAGTGATCCAGTTGTACCTACGCAGAAGCACTTGGAAGCCACCACTGCAGTTGCTACGGAAACTGCGAGTACATAACTTCACACCGTGAAGAACGAGAAGAAGGCAAAGAAGCGGAAGTCCCCTTCTACGAAGAGACGAGACAAAAGAAAGCTTGCCTTATGGTTGGCTCGGAAGAAAGCCGGCACAACTCCCAAGCCTAATCCTGATGTTGACACAAAGCCTTGGAGTGACCAGGACAATGTGCCAGATCAGGCGTATGATCTGGACACGTTACCAGAAGTGGTGGAAAAGGATGTGGATATGAACCACTCCTCCGAACTAGAAGAGACCGATACAGAAACAAGGTTGATCTATGGCTATTCTTGTGATCCGAACATCAGTGAATCAACGTTTATGGTCAGTGACAGAGATATGATGATGATGACGGGGACTTGTTTGCTCCTTACGCTAAAACACCGTTAAAAATCTGCTTTTGCTCCAGTGTAACCAATCCCGATCTGCTCAAGCTATGCATGCGGTGTTTTTCTACGGCCTTATGCCAACGTCCTGAATGTAGAGAATTCCACATGAAGGTCTGCAAAGAATACCAAGCCGACATCTAATGCAATGTTTTGGCGCACATAGCCCTAGCAGCTGAAAGCGCCTTTTAAACCAACAACAGACTTGTTTTTAACACCATAGAAATAAGATTTCTATTTTAAGGTATAGACTCTGTAGTGAGTGTAAATCTGACTTATTCTTCATTCGTAAAGCCACATAACCTGGAAGGTTACATGCTAATAATTATTCATTAAGTTCTGGTTATCGCATCTATTTCTATAGGTCATATCGGGATTATTAACACCACAGATTTTAAAACAGATAAATGTAGGACCTACTGGTGCAGGGAGTAGCACTGAACACGTAACGGCAATTCGGAAAATTAACACTCTATATAAATAGCCAATAAATAGTGTATATACATTCTATGGTTTAAGGATCATTACACGGACATTTTACTGTCATAACTGTGCGAAAACTGTTTGCTGTAAAAAGTCATACCCATAAAACGATTCCTATATTTAACTTCACAAAAACATGCAATGCCTTATGACAAATCAGCTCTTGGAAAAGAAATTTGCGCAAAATGTGCTTCAACATGAGCCAGCTTCTGCCAATACGTCGGGTATACGTTATGTTGCAATGACCGCAGTATTTTCGTGTACGTTTGTAGATGTTACGTGCTCGTATTACGTGAAGTCGATATGCGTGGGTGTGGTTTATTGCCAATTTGGGCTAATCCCCCATTTGGTCAATATCCTTTTGGTCTAACTCCAATTCGTCTAAACCCATATTGTCTAATACAATTGGTCTAATAGCCATTTAGGCCAACTCCCAATTTATCTACAACATAAGTCTAATATCCATTGTGGTCTAAGGCCCAGCTATCTAATACCCATTTCGTCCTATTGCCATTGTGGTCTAATAACCACAAACACCATTTGGTCAATTCCCATTTGGTCTAATATCCATTTTAAGTCTAATATCCATTTGGTCTAATATCCATTTGGGCTATATCCATTTGGTCTAATACCCCATTGGTCTAATAGCCATCTGGTCTAAATATCCATCTAGTCTAATACCCTTTGGTCTAATACATTTTGGTCTAATATCCATTTTGTTCCTATATCCATTTGGTCTAATCCCATTTGTCCTAATTCCAATTGGTCTAATGTCCACCTGGTCTAATATCTACTTGGGTCTAAAATCCATTTGGTCTTGAATATTAAACCGCAATAATTGCTCTTAAACATTGATTATAATATTGAAAAAAAAATCTGCCATTGCATGTGATCATTATTTGCCATCCGCAACATATAATCCATTCTTCTTTCTGGTGCAGCTAGAGCAGGCGACCACAAGTTTCCCTCCAGCTACCGCGGTCATTAGCCATTTTTAGCAGTTGACTTTTCTTACATGTTGTCCGGTCCTCCAGGAGACACTGAATGTCTTGCAGAACAAGTGTTCTTTGTCGTCCAGGTTTTCTCTTGCCCATGAGTCGGTACATACGTGCATACTTTAATTTCAGTTGATGATTCCTGGCTCTTTCCACGAGAGGTGCAGTCGCTGTCATATTATGGATGGTGGCATTTGGTCCTATTGTTACCTCGTTTGATGTCAACTAATACTGTAACAGCCTACCAATGATTGACTTTTTTCCATGTCCTTTGAAGATATTTTGCCCGTGCGGCTCGGGGTGAAGAATAGCCCATTAATTCCCCTGCCTGGTAGAGGCGACTAAAAAGGGATCCCTGAGGGTTCGGTGTTCAGAATTGGTCTGTGTATTCCTGCATGTCATAAGACAATTCGTCTAATATGTTTCCAAAATGATGCAGTTTTCTCACTGGTAATATTTCCTTCGTATGAGAGTAGGAGTTCTATGCGTGGACCGATTCTTTTTCTTCATTTTTGTCGATGATTTTGTTCTTGATAATGTCTTCTTTCCTTTTTCAATTTGCCCAGATGACCATACATTGCTAATACCTGTATGGACTTCACCATATAAATTCTGCAAGATATTTAGACACAAACTTCTGCTTGGTCTGTCCAAGCCCAACTTCCTAATAATGCCTTGACGTTGGCAGTCATGCATGTTTTTCTAGATCTAAAATTTATGCTAGTACAAACTACTCACTGGGTGCAAAACTCTGCAAACATTTGAACTCGGTATAATTGTTTCTTCTGAAATCTTCTCCTTTTCTGTACCAATTGATTCTACATGCAACAAAATGTCTCCACTATAGACCGTTAACATCCATCCTACGACGTCACTTCTTTTGTTCCTGCGAATCCATTCCCCCCCCCCCCCCGCGAATCCCCGTTATGGCCCAAGTTGGAGACGTCAGGCCCGACTATTTCAAGAGCTTTTCATACAACCTAACCTGTTTTTTTACAAACATTGCTGTTAACTGGTCTATATAGTTGGTTTTCTTCTCATCAGGTGCGCTTAGGAATTTGCACTTTTCTGCTCTGTTGAAATCTTTTACAGGGCTCTTGTACTAGGTTTCACCTGGAGTTACTGTGCTGTTGTTTGGGCTCTTACAATACCTACATAACGAGCAAATTCAAAGAAAAGTAACTCGTGTTCTCTCTCTTCCGGAAGAGCATCTTGGGGAGCGGTTGAATATCTTGAAAGGTTGGTCTGAGTTTGGTTTTGCTTGATTGGCTAATTTTTGTCAAAATTCACACAGCATTTACAATTTGTGTTTAAAACTTGTTGGTTCTTCATTTTTTGATTTTTATCGCAACGGTCGCATCTCAATGTCCTATTTAGGCCTATGTATTGGAGAGCAAGAATACTTTTTTTCTTAAGTCCTGGTGTTGTTAGTTTCCCAGACTTAGGGAAAGTACACCATTTGATATTCGTACGCTGATTCTGGTCAAAATTTAATGATATAGTTTTGGAGCATGAACCCTAACCCAGTCTTTACCAAACCATTTTGTAACACGTTTTTTACCAAGAAGGGAGGTTACCATTGGGTCACAATGGTCATCCACTTTCCTTTGATACAAAAAAGTACCAATATAACTAGAATGACGTCACAGTGACGCCATATAAGTCCGCGAGCCGGCAAAACTGACATTTTCCACCAGAAAATATGCAATTTTGCATTAAAATTAGGAAATATCGATTCATGTGGTTTAAGTTCTAATATGGCATGCAATTGACTAAAGGTTTTACATAACAAAGATTTTAGAGGCACAACTGTGCATCATAGGTGGCACCCCTCCCCCCTCCCCATCTTGGACTTGACGGCATACCACCCCGGTGAATTGCTACCTTCACTTCTTTTTCTAAAAAACGACCGGGAAGGAGCTTTTACGCAAAGTTTTTTGTGCATAATTTTAGCGCACTGGAGGAAAGTTCACTAGGGGGTGGCAACTTCGCTTCGATGATGAGGGTTAAGAAACATATATTGATAATAGCAGAATAATTCACCGTAATGTTTTCAATGGCTGTTGTGAAATAGGATAGACCAGCTACATTGTGTGGTTTTCTACATGTGTGTATACTATTTTGCTTATGTGCAAAAAAAAAAAAAATATGCCACATCATTTATTATTGTGTGCCGATTTTTCACCTCAAAAAGGTCAGGAGTGTCCTAAAGTGTGACATGGAGATAGTACTCTTGTTTTTTAAGCAGGCACCATAAAATACATATTGTTAGAAACCATTGTGTGTGATTTTATGGCAATTTAGTGTAGTATCTGCTATTACTTTAATATTGAATTAGTGATAATAAAAAACACCAGTGAGGAACTTACGACCCCTTGAAGACAACATTGTGTGGAAACCTGAAAATGTCAGAAAATGTGTGTATCTTCATATATAGTAAGCCATAGTATTAAAGGGGAACAGCTTTGATTTTGATCTGTTTTCCTAGTAAACACAAACTAATTGGACAAAATAACAACAATGAAATTGTCTGTATCCCCAACTGCTCTGTAGGGTGGCTCAAATCAGCATACCTTGGATGTCAGGAGTGTCAAACGAAGTGTAATGGTTTGTTTTCCATACACAGATAATAATATTTTTATATGTTTTTATATTCCTTATAGAGCCTTTGGTGCAATGTTATCATAAAAGAAAAAGTAACTGCACTAGTCCATCCATGTGAGCAAGATAAAAAAGCCTACATGTCAGGAGTGTCACACAAAATTGAAATACGGCAGACATAATTTAAATACTATCCAAATTCAGTCGTTTTCACAACCGAAAAAAAAATCATTTTTATATTTACACCTCACTTTACACTGAAATGTTTATGAAAAATACACATGGCTGCCTTTTTTGTGAGGGAAAGTAGAAAAACAATTAACAAAATTTCCAGATTTCCAATGAATATTGTATAATTTACCTAAGTACCAAATATTTCTGCATTTTTTATTTTTAGTGTTTAGATGATTATTTACGGAGCCCAGGGGGGACAATCGTAAAGAAAAAAAAATATTTCGATAATCCTTTCAAACGATTACTAAATGTTCAAACGATAGCTAAATCGGTTTCAAAAAGGATTAGTTAATCCGTTCAAACGAATAGCTAAATCGTTTCAAAAGGATTAGTACTCCGTTCAAAAACTAATTAGTAATCCGTTTAAAAACGAATTAGTAATCCGTTTAACGAATTAGTAATCCGTTCAAAACGATTAGTAATCCGTTCAAATGAATTTACTAATCGTTCACTAGGATTAGTAATCCGTTCAAACGAATTACTAATTGTTCAACAAATTACATGTCACGGATAAGTATCGTTCAAAACGAATTACTACATACCGTTCAAAACGGATGATTACTCCGTTCAAACGAATTCCTAAATTGTTAAAACCGATTAGTAATCCGTTCAACGAATTACTAATCGGTTCAAAACGGATTAGTAATCCGTTCCAACGAAGTCTAAATTGTTCAAACGAATTCTAAATCGTTTCAAGCGGATAGTAATCCGTTCAAACTAAATTACTAAATTGTTCAAAAGAATTTTTTTCTGTTTTTAAATTATTTTAGTAATCCGTTCAAACGAATTACTAAATCGTTCAAACGGTTTAGTAAGCCGTTCAAACGAATTACTAATTGTTCAAACGGATTAAGTATCCGTTCCAAACGAATTACTAAATCGTGCAAATTGATTAGTAATGACGACTTACCTGATGACGAACTTACATGAACAAAAAGGGACAGAGATAATACGGGGTCATGAACGGGGGGACAGGGACATGGGTCAAAAGAAAGGGACAGGGCAATGGGGTCAAAACATGGGGAAAGAAGATATTGTGGGATCAATAACCAGCATGGTACATAGAAATAGGGTCACAACTGGAAACAAGGACAATGGGAACAGGGCCAATGGGGCAAGACAGGGGGAACAGGGACAACGGGTTAGAATGGTGGCGAAAGTACAATGGGGTCAATCGGGTCAAGAACTCTGGTGACAGAGACCCAATGGGGTCAAGAACTGGAACAAGACAATGGGTTCAAGAACGGGGGAGGAACAATGGATTCATGAACATTGGGGAAAGTGACAATGGGGACAGGGACAATGGGGTCATAACAACGGGAAGACCGTGTATAATGGGTTTAAGCGTTCAAACAAAATAGGACAGGACAATGGGATCAAAAACAATAAATACATAGGGACAACGAGGTCAAGAATAATGAGGGAACTGGGACAATGCTGTCAAGAACAGTGGACAGGAACAAAGGGTCATGACCAATGGGGGACAGGGATAATGGGTTCTTACAAGGTGGGACAGGACACAAGAGCAAGAACGGGACAAGGCAAATGGTGGTTCCATGACAATGAAGGACAGGGACAATGGGGGTAATGAACAATGGAGCACAGGGATAATGGGTCATTAACAGGGACAGGGACAATGGGACAGGACAATAAGGTCAAGAACAAGGGACCATGGGATCATGAACAATGAAGTGGCCACGGACAATGGGTAATGAACAATGGAGGACAGTATAATGGGAGTCCTGAACATGGGGACAGGGACAAGGGGTTCAAGACCAATGGAGACATGAACAGGGGCACATGGACAATGGGGTCATGAACAAGGGGGACAGGGACTATGGGGTCAATAGGTTCAAGAACTGGGTGACAGGGACATTGGGGTCATGACCGGGGACAGGGACATTAACATCAAGAAGAGAAACCCATCTCAGGGTCTGTGGTATACACGACTGGTATGAAGACTACAATCTCGCTGAGTCAACCAAATCCATAGTCCAGAGGATAAGCAAAAATCGTGGCAGTCTTTGTGATAGACATAGAGACACTTGCACAAACTTAATATGGCCTATAACTAACTATTTCAAAACGAGACCCCAGCTGGATTTGAACCTGTGATGGGCCATTCTGGCCATTTTTTAAATGGCCACCATTTTTGTTTCAGTGCCTCATATCTGGGTTAATCCTACTACTGACACGAGCTTTGAGTTTTAAGATCCGTGTCATATTTTGTTTTCCCCAACTGGCGGCCATTTAACTAAAACTGGCATATTTGTTATAGTTGTTACAACACAAATAATGATATCAATTATTTTTGTGTATATTCTTATGTTTTTAGGGTCAAAGAATCCAAATACAATATTACTTTTTTTAATACTCTTTTTGCAGGGGCCATTATTCCAATATGTCCCCTAATTTACAAACACCCAAATATCTTTGTTACAGATAATCATACTGAATGTTTTGTTTTTTTTTTTTTTTTTTCTTTTGTTGTTTTGTTTGTTGGTTGTTTTGTTGTTTTTTGTGGTGTTTTTTTTTGTGTATTTTTTTTTTTGTTTTTTTGTTGTTTTTGTTTTTTTTGGTTTGTGCGTTGTTTTGTGGTTTTGTTCGGTTTGTTGTTGTTTGTTTGTTGGTGGGTTTTGGTTTTGTGTTTTGTGTCCAGTTGGTTTGTTTGTTTGTTTTTTTTGTTTTTGTTTTTTTTTGTTTGTTTTTCTTTTTTTTTGTGTTTTTTTATTCTTTCTAGTTTCTTTTTCTTACCGTTGTTATTTTTTCTTTTGTTAGTCTTTCTTGGTTTTTTGTTTGTTTTTTTGTGTTTCTGTGGTGTTTTTCCTCACCATTCTTTTTTTATTATCATTTATGCTTTAGATTGCGTTGTTTTTTTCGCTCTATTCCGTTGTTTGGCTTTACATTTCTTATTAGTGTTTAGCATTTCTTTTTTATTGTGTTTTTGTTTTTTTTTTTTTTTACCCTTTTGTTTTTTTTTTCTTTATATTGTTGTATGGTGGGCTTTGTGGCTATTATGGGTGCTTTGGTGCTTCTCAGTATTGCTTTTTTTTTTTTTTTTTTTTTTTTTTTTTTTTTTTTTTTTTTTTTTTTTTTTAATTTCCCCACCCCCCCCACCCCCACCCCCCCCCCACATCTTTTTTATTCTTTCCACATCAATCCCCTCCGGACGCAAAACACATCATCATTTTGTTTTTTTTTGGTTTCTTCCATTGCCTTACTCCCAGTTGTTTCCTTTAATTTCTTTTTATATGGCGTTATTTTTATGTTGTCTTAGGGTATTTACGACCTTATTAAAATTTTTATTTTTTTTACGATATTAGCTTACTTCGTAGTTGATTCTAGGTAGATGGGATTTCAATTATTTACATTTATTACGTAAGGCATGTATTTGCGAGTATTGTACGGTCCGGTGCTCCACAGAATCATCTCATCTATTCAGTGCGCGTGTTTAAGGGGAAGAGGGGAACAATGGGTAGTCGTTGTGTATGATTATCATAATCAGACTATAGTTGGATTTTTGGCGGATCACTAGGGTACTTGCTTGTTTGGGCTTGCAGATTATTAGGTATTGTACAAGTCGGTTTTTTTTTATCTATGACTGGGAACTGAATTAGGAGTTTTAGCGGGGGTGGTTGGGGGTCTGACGTCTTGAAAGTAATTTTTAATTGGAAGGGATGTTAGATAGTGAGGTGGTCGTTTGTGGGTGTTATTTTGGAGGAGGGTGTGTGGGGTTTGTGGTGTCTATAACATATGTTGTCAGGCCAACTAAACCACTATGACAATAATATTAAAGGGATATCAAGTGATCCACTAAAATGGTTGTGGGGGGGGGCGATTTTTATATCACTCAGAAAATAAAAATAATAGTAAGTATTAACAGGGGTACAGGGTACCATGGGACAGGACAATCGGTCAATAACAATGGACAATGTGATCATGAACAATAAGTGGCACGGACATAGGTAATTGACAATGAGGACAGGTAATGTCGACATAACGAGGACAGGGACATGGTGTCATGAACAAGGGGGACAGGGACTATGGGGTCAATAGGTTCAAGAACTGGGGGATACAGGCCACTGGTAGTCATGAACGGGGGACAGGGAGCAATAGCATCAAGAAGAGTTAAACCTCTCAGGGTCTGTGGTATAAACGACTGGTAATGAAGACTACAATCTCTCGAGTCAACCAATCCTAGATCCCGAGGATAAGCAAAAAATCGTGCACTTTGTGATAGAAATAAACACTTGGGACAAACTTAATATGGACTATAAATAACTAATTCAAAACGGGACCCCAGCTGAATTTGACCTGTTACGGCCATTATGGCCATTTTTCAAAATGGCCACCATTTTTTGTTTCAGTGCCTCATATCTGGGTTAATAATACTGACACTAGCTTGATTTTGTATCTAATGCTTGTTTTCAGGGTAAGGAATATAAATATGACGCTACTTTTTTAAAGATCTCGTGTCAATAATTTGTTTTCCAACATGGCGCCAATGTAACACTAAAACGACATATTTTGTTAATAGTTTTACATAAAATAATGATATCAATTGATTTTTGTGTATATTCTTATGTTTTCAGGGTCAAAGAATCCAAATACAATATTACTTTTTTTAATAACATCTTTTGCAGCCATTTATTCCAATATGGCCCCTAATTTACACCCAATATCTTGTTTACAGATAATCCTACTGATTGATTTTTGTGTCTATACTAGTTTGTCAAGGCCAACTTAACCAACTATGACAATAAATATTAAAGGGATATCAAGTGATCCACCTAAAATGGTGGCGATTTTTATATCATCTGAAATAATAAAAATAATAGTAATGTAATTTATATGGCGCTCTACAGAGATCACAGCGCCTTACAACAATACTTAAAATACGAATTCAATATACCATAATACATAACAGCATAATAAGGAAAACAAACAAATCCAAAGTTAACAAACATTTAAACATCAGGAAGTAAGTATGTTTTCAGGAGCCGTTTAAAGACACTCGTGGAAGGTGCCTCTCTAATGTAAACAGGAAGCTTGTTAACATTAGAAAGGCACTCTAATGTTAACAAGCCTCCTGTAAGGACCAGCCTAGGACCAATTACGTCGCCAAATCTACGCTTTGTACAGGAAGTACAATCTGTGTACCTCAGAGAAGAACCGTAGTCTTTGTCTTGTATCATCAGAATTACTATCCAACACATGATACAAATTTAGACCATCAGTAAGGTACTATGATGGAGCCTGTCCTTGAAGAGACTTATACTCATAAAGAAGGTTTTTTTATCTGGTAGGTGCCTTAACAGGCAACCAATGAAGAGTGATCGAAAGTTGTAACGAACTCTGGTCACGACCGCGTACGAACACCAAACGCGCAGCTTCTCTATTTGCAAGCGCTGGAGCCTTTTAAGATCTATTTCATTGGCGCCAGTATAGTCTGAGGTTGAAACCGTTGAAGCCAAGTGATTTGTTCTTAATCTTAAATATTACAATTTGATAAAGGGCTTATCCACGAAGTGCTCAGGGCCCGGTTGAGCTCCTAAGGCTGTTACACTATTAACGGAAAATAAATCAGAGTGATGTACCAGGAAACCGAGTGCTCGGAGAAAATGAAGAAGAAAATGGTTATATGTTAACAATGTAGGCATCGGCACCAATTCACGTACAAACATGACACTACCATGAAATCGAACTACCGAATCGAACTACAACAAAACAACCCTACTGTCCATTTAAAGTAAAATTGTATATTATGGTTTATTTAAAAATAGGCCTCTATGGTCAAAGACCAAACAAAAATTGTTTGTTGTATTTATCAAAACTGGAAATTACAATGAGTATCGCACATTAAAAAAGTCAACATTGGAGCCCATAGTGGAATGAGGAGTCAAATGCCACACTATCCGAGTCCACTTCAAACAAATCCTGTCAGCTAAATGACGAGGGACACTGGAAATGAGCCACATCACGTAGGAGTCTTCAATTCGAGGGTTGACAAAACAGAAAGACGTAACTCAAACTGAAACAAGAAATTTAAAGAATTTCTTTAATTATGTGTTCATAATTTAAAAGTGTCTTGTTGATATAATGTTTGCTTTTTTTTTTTTTTTTTAATTTTTTATCATGTTTACATTTTGAGTAAGAATATGATTGGCTTGAGTAGAAAATATTAAACATCGCATTCTACAAAAGCAGTATTACAGCAGAATTAAGACATTCTTTAATATTTCTTTCAGTTTGAGTTACGTCCGTGTTTGTCAACCCCGGAATTGTAGTATGCCACAGACTACATTGTATAATTAAATAATAAAAAACATTAAATGAGGGGGAACAAATAGCATATTATTAATTTGTAGACATTACTGTTAAATAAGATCGAAAGGCATTCGATTGGTCAGTCTTCACAGATGCCATTTTCAGCTTGCTGTAGTTCGCATTGACATCCGTTAATGTAAGCATTAAAGGTGCTTGTTCCGATTTGTGTCCGTCGTGTTCTCTACTTGAGTTAGAGCTGAACAAACTATACCACAAGTAACAAGCAATAAATGTCTTGATTTTTTTTAACTCAAAAGGGCGGGTCTATTGAAAACACCAAGGACTGATACAAGAGTTTCAAAAGTATGTCATATTTGGATTCTTGATCGAAAAACCATAAGTAGACAGAAAAATATAGTTAATACCATTAAAGCTAGTGTACCAAGAAAAATGTTAATTTTAATTTTTCTTTTTTTGGCGGCCATATTGAAAAACAAAAGACCTGACAGAATACATTTAAAAATTAAGCCATATTTGAATAACAGGGAATTCAAAATACATGGGTATAGACACAAAAATAAGTGATTAACCGAAATATGAGACTTGAAAATGTGAATGGCAGCATTTTAAAAAATAGGGTAACCACGGCCGCCACATGTCAAATCAGCTGGGGTCCCGTTGGAAATAATTGGTTGTGGTCCAGATTAGCGTGTACCAAATGCCATACGTCATTGTTGTTTTTGTTTTTTTCTTTGTGTTTTTCTTTCAGGATAGAAAAAAGACAACTAGAACCTTACAACATTCAAGAAATAGACCCATGAATGCAAGGGGCATATATGCCACATCATTAATGTGGGGTGAAAATAAATTCAAGCTTGTTTAAAATTGTTCTTTTATCAAATAGAATGACCCCGATTATGTAAATGATCATGAACATAGATGAAACTGAAAACAAAGTAGACTCGCGTTGCACGTGACGACCTACATGTTGACATTGATGTGCATTGATTCATATTCCTTACTTTTATTACTTTTAAAATGCTTGAATAAAATAATTTGATTTACCCAAAACGATTAATTGCACAAAGATGATTTCCGCTGCTTAAAAAAGAAACTAAAATACACCAAAATGAAATTGAATGGCTGTCTGAAATAGACATTTGCTTGATTTTTTAGGAAAAAACTTTTTTTGGAATACTGGGATTGGATAGTCAGGCCCAAATTCATCACGAAAATGGCAATACTATAACCCTATTTGAATGTAATAAGTACGAATTTGACCGGGGAAAACTATATTAACACACAATTATTTTATGGGGTTCCCAGTTCATGGTTAGATCGAGTGTGACGCATATAATACTTGCCAGTATTGTCTATCAAGCTTGGCATCATTTAACACTAGACTGAGATCTTTAATTGATTTCAGTTTGGGGCGGACGGAAACAAACTAGGTAAAGCTTTGAGCTCTATAATCAAGGGGCGGCCATTTGTTTTGTTTCCATCTCAAAATGAGGTCAGAATTAGGACGACAGTGATATTCAATATATCCAAGATGAGAAAAATGCTATTCTCATCAGCATATATATAAGTTCCTTTATGTACCATTGGAAATAACATGGGGGAGGATCAATGATATAAAATTATTGTAAAAAGGAGGGGTCCTAGATGATCCTGAGGAACGCCACACCTCACAGGCTCAAAAACTAATAAAGCTCCAGACCTTCAACCATATCCATATTGAGTTTGTCGAGCGAATAGGGCTAACAGGTTTTTGATCATAAAGAATTCACCCAACAAGTTGACCAGCACCACCACATTTCTGAGGATGAATTCCGGACACCTCAACTAATGTGTGAGAGTAGTGTTTAGGTCTAAAAGCCAGATTGGTTTGGAAAAAACAGCAAATATTTTAACTGAAATGAGAATATAAATTCGTCGCCCAGTTCATTTACCATTAGTAAAGAATATATCTTTTATTTTTTCCACCAAAAACCAAAAGTCGAGAATGGAAGGGTAGTCAAATCAGAGCAAGGCTCGGGAGATTATGACCACCCTTGAATACATGTGAGGAGTAGCGAGGACAAAATAATGAAAATAAAGAATAAAATAATAACACAGGTGCAGACTAAAATTAACAAGACGAGTGATACAAATAAACCGTATGTTGGCGAAGGCGATTGTCATAATTAAAGGTGCAAGAGAAGATTTGTTGAGGATACGAATTCTCTCGCAAACTGCACTGGAGCAGTTTATAGGCCACCCACCGAGAAAATTTCAAAAGTTAATTGAGAAACTAAAGTACAAGAACAAAGAGAAGGCCGCAACCTTGTTTTGAAATTGCCAGCTATAGAAAAACGTCCCTATAGCACAATCATGCGCTGAATTACTGTCTACACGACAGAAAATCGTAAATCACCACTGGTTACACAAAGACGTGGGAACCGATCCAATTCACTCCAGAAGTGAAATGAAAAAAAAAAAAAAAAAAAAAAAAAAACCAACAACAACAACAAAAAAATAATGGGTGGGGCGTCATTCTGAAAATGTCTAATGTCTCTTTAAGGTGACACAGCCCCAGGCTCGATGTACCTGGTAGACTGTTTGAGCCTATAAATATCGGGTGCGGCGTGACAAACACAAAACCAGCCAAACTGAGAGCATCGATATACCAACAGGACCTGTGTCGGTACGAGTGTATGATTACGGCCATGCAGCTGGTTATTTTTAACAGAAATATAGTATAAAATATTGGTAGAATGACAGTAAATGATGTTATATTTTGACTAAACTTAGCCAATGATACAGAAATTGCGGATTGAGGTATCAATGCCATTCCACAGCAAAGGGACCCGTCTTCTGATTGTTATACGCGCAAGATCTTTAACAAATTAACGGACGATACAAATCAGAAGACCTGATCGCGTAGCTATGAATGGCATTAACTGGTGTAAAAAAGTCAGAAAAATGGCACGGAGTGTTATGTTAAACTTAAACATAAAAAGGCTTTTTGGAGTGGTGAATATCGTAGACAGAAGGGTTTATGCTGGGCAAACAATGGTGGTGTGTGAGCCCCCCCAAGAAACTGGGAATTCGTACACAAACGAACAATTCTCTTCTGTTACGAGGAATTGATCAAATGACAATCTGTTTTTGTCAGACCAAATTAATTAGAGTAATAAATAGAGGCAACTAAAGTGGTATATAAATGAACAAAAAACAGTCTCATTCAGTATTTGTTTGAGTCTATAGAGTATTCCAGAGTACTTGGAAACAAGATTAGCAACATGTGAAGTGTGTTGCTTCCAGTTAAACATTGGTCTAAAATAACGGCCCAGAACTTGGTATGAGTTACACTGGAAATACAGTTATTTCGATAACATTCTAATATCATCAAACGGCGATTCTCAACTTATTTTTAAAAATTCATATAGTATAGGTTTATCGATGTTAACAGATAATCTATTGGCTTTAAACCATGCAGAAATCTTAGACAAGTGATTATTCCTGAATTAATAAGATAGTTTAAGTCTTAGGTGAAGCCAAAATATTGTATCAGTCACATACAGGATAAAGGTAAAAATAATTGCTGGTATGAATTATATCATTAATATATAAAATAAAACAGTAATGGTCCTAAGATCGACCCTTGAGGGACACCACAAGACATGTTTAAAAGAGAAGATTTATGCTGGGTGAAGGAAACGTATGAAAATCTATTACTGAGGTAAACTTGAACCACTCGAAGGCAGTACCGCGAATACCATAATGAAAGCAGGTTTGATAAAAGAATGTCACTGGTTTATGGTATCCAAATTGCCCTTCGACAAGAGGTCCAAGAACATACCAAGTATATGATTATCTTTATCAAAGTTCGGACACGATTTTATCGTAAGCTTGAAGGACGGCCACTTCAGAGGAAATAGGAACGGAAACCAAACTGATTATCTGAAGTAAATTATATCGAGAAAATAAATTTTATAATCTTTTGTGAATTAGGCGTTCCAGAAATTTTGGAAAAAACTGGTAGAACAGGAATAGGCCTATATTGTTACTGATGTGGATCACCAGTTTTAAAAATAGGGACAAACTTTAGCAATCTTCAACTATTAGAACAAGACCAGAACTTAAAGATAAATTTTAAACAAATATAAACAAAGAGGGAGCGATTAAAATCTTTGACGACTTAACGATGTCTCGGTTTGCATCATCATAGCCAATGGCACGGATTTTAAGGACTTAAGTAAAAAAATAATTTCTTCTTTCCTATCTGAGGTGAAAAAAATATTGAAGTAGGAGGGGGATTAATATCCTTAAAAAGTGCTGAAATTAAGGGTGAGTGAGTGGAATATTGCGGGCTAAGTCAGGACCAAAAATATGAAGTTAAGTTCTCAGCTATTGGTGGTGGATGGAAATATGTGGCATGTTATAATTGAAGAAGATGGGACTATACGGCTACTTTGCGACCAAGTATGTTGTTAAGTACATTCAAAGTTTGTTGATTATGGTTCCTGGATTCCCTGAGTTTATCTTCATAGTTACTGTTTCTTTGAATCTTGATTAGACGTAGTTAGTTTATTACGATGACGAAGTATATGCGGTTTTATTAAAATCAGAAGGTGGCCTAGTACATTTTTGTAGAGTTTTTGTTTACGACTAATTGATTTGAGGATTGCGATGTTATCCAAGGTTTAGTGGTATGCGAGTGTTAGATTTGGAAGCACGCTTGGGCCTAATAGGAAATGAAAGTCATCAAGAGCCATGAATTTAGTTGTTTGAATGCATTATAAGCATTCTGGGGAATGAAAAATCATGACAAAATTCCAGTCAAACGAAACTAATATTGTTATAAAATTATTAAATTCTAATATTGAATTGAATAGACGTGCCGGATGTTGTTTGGTTGGTATTACCAGTACTAATGGGAACTGAGTTTGTAAATTGAAAAAAACGGGGTAATGGTCACTAAAATCAGCAATAAAATAACACCAGATTTATTTTAGCGAGAAAACATTAGTGCAAGATAGTGTCAAGTAAGGATGCAGATGAAGGAGTAATTCTAGTGTCTGTCAATAAGTGGGAACATATTGTGGCTGTGAACAACAGGAAAGGAAAATCATATATAGTCTGATTGTCATTTAATGTAATAATCAAAGTTAAAAATCTCTGAAATATAAGGATGCTTATTTCATGATTGATTTTGGGTAAGAATCGCGGAAGATCACCAGAAACCTGTCGGCTACTGGTACGATGGGCATGATAGACATTACCCACAATTATATTCTTTTTTGCAGGGGAATACAAAATTTCAATAAAAATGGATTCAGAATTGATTAACATCATCAGAACATAATTAATAAGCTCAAGATCATTCATAAGTTGATACGAAACTGAATTTAAAATTATAAATTTGCAAACCTCCACTTCTTCTCCTTGACGAGGAGCCTTGAGCAAAAATAATTATCAATGTTATCAAATGAGAGTCATCATCTTGGAAACCAGGTTTTTCTGACAAAGCAATTATTGTTAAATGTGTGATTTAGAACGGAAAGAAAAAAACATTCTATGTTGTCATAATTCTTGTTGAAACTTCGCGGATTTAAAATGCAGAAAGAAAACTCATTATTGGAAGAAATTGAGATATTACTCTGATCAAATACGCATAAGAACATGAACTGGATATGTCGTACTTAATCAAATTATCGGAATCAGATGAATTGAGAATGTCATTAAAACAAAAGGTTAAGCTTCATATCTAACATTCTGTTGTAATTAATGGATTTATCAAAAACAAAACAAAGCTACTTAAACTCATTCATAATCCAAATACTGATGTAAAAGGAAAGAGATCACCATTGCATTGAAACAAAACCCAGATATTATATTGTTATCAGTTAAAACACAACGATTGTGATAAAATAATTTAACAGGAATTACATTGAATATGGATTGTGTCTAAATATTGGTTTACAACAAGCATTACAGGGGGGGGGGAATTTTTTTTGCCAGCGGTGCCAAAAATACAACATATAAACACCCAATAGTACAATCAAAAAAAAAAAAAAAAGTACTTGGAAAAATAGAAGATACTGTGAAATCATCAAGAGGAACGAACTGTTTAGGGGACGATAACAAGAGAATGTTGATGGCACGTCATCGATTTGCTAAGGATGTAAGGGAGTCGATAACTCCAAAAGAATAATAATAATAATATTGAATTAACACCAGGTAGATAAACCTAGCAAAATGTTATATTTTGTTAAAGCCGACTCAGTGATTTTGAAATAGGCATATAATTGTTTTGTGTGTGGTCAATTAAAATAAAATCTGGAACCAAAGTAGAAACCCAAAAGGCTAAATTCTCTAAATAAAAAAAACGACACCGGATTTTACGTTCAAATGCAATAAACTGCAGTCTCACAAGACACGCATATAACGACAACTCCGGATCGGAAATTTGTAAACAAGGCCAGGATTTTCCTTAAAGGACCACGAATTTATTTTGGATATTTTCACACAGTGTGTATGCAATTTAAAAAGACTGCCTGAAAACGAAGCCGCGCCCGCAACCGGAAAATCTGAGTCAGCCTTTAAAATAGGGAAAAAGGACGAAAACAGAGGTGATGAAAACAAAAATGGACACAACGCTCAATTGTGTCGTGGACCATTTGGTCACATGAAAACGCAACATTAAACAAAAAAAATGGTTCAAGCGATCACCACCCGCCGCCGATATGATCTAACGAGCGCGAGCCCGTGTTGGATTTTACGGAAAACGAGAATTATATGATGAATTGGACACAAGAGTATAGCAAATCACTGCCAGGGCATTAATACACGAAAAACAACCATAAAATATACCAATGAAATTGTCTAAAGTGAGTGAGATAATCGTCTCCTGAGAATTATAGTAAAAGACCACTTTGCTTATGTACTTATAATGTGATGGTCTATACATGCCAAAGTTACAATACTTGAAAGTGACCTAAAGTAGTGAGATATTAATTAAGAAGAATTTTGATCAATAAGCTCAAAAATGCATATTTTCGCGATTCACACATAATGTCGTATGTTTCATTTTCAATAGCGTATAAGTAACGATGTGTCGTATAAAACAAACTGTTTACGTTTTTCAAACATACAGATTCATGTTGCGTCCTATCATCCTCATGCATGAACATGAAGTGTTTCACATAGAGATCTATCTGAAAACGCCTGAAAAATATAACGGCGAAATTAGCGTTGTATGTAAAACGTATACGACTTTTTTGCGAGGGGCCAGGGACAATGGGGTCAAGAACAGGGGGACAGGTGGAATGGGGTCAAGAACAGGGGGACAGGGATAGGGGCAAGAATTGCGGACAGGTAACACGGGGTCAATGAGGCCAAGGAACTGGAACAGGGACAACGGGGTCAACAACTGCGGGACAGGAACAATGGGTTTAAGAACATTGGGGAAGGAAGGTCATGAACAATGGGGGACCGGGCACAATGGGTTCAAGAACAGGGGAAACCAGGGACAATGGGGGTCAGAAGAGAGGGAAAACAGGGGACAAGTGAGTTAAGAAACAGGGGGGAAAGAGAAAATGTATGTCAAGAAGGGGGAAAGACGGACAATGGGTTTTTCAAGAACAAGGGGGACAGGAATGGGGTCGAAAAATGGGGGGGGACAATAGGTTATGAATTATTGGGGGACAGGGAAAGGGACAATGGGTGGGTCAAGAAGTGGGAACAGCGGACCAATGGGTCAATGTGATGAAGAATTCAGGGACAGGGAAAAAAATGGGTCAGAACTGGAGAGAGGGAAAAGGGGTCATGAACCATTGAGGGACAGGGCCAATGGGTCAAGAACAGGGGGATAAGTCAATGGGGTAAAAAGAACAGGGGGACAGGTAGAATGGGGTCAAGAACTGGGGACAGGGATAATGAGTCATGAAATGGGGACAGGACAAGGGGTTCATGAAAGGGGCCAGGAGGGACAATGGGTAAAGGAAGGGACAGGGACAATGGCGTCAAGAACAGGGGACAGAGACAATGGGGTCAAGGACAGCATTACAACAACGTTGACGGAATCCTCCATAGGAACGGGAAAGTTGAAAAGGCAACGCTCTACAGCCACACCAAAATTGGTATAAGGGAATGCACGTACTCGACTTTGTGATCATTACTCCAATCAGAAGCCGTTTTGTGGATATAGTATCCGTTATAGATGTAAATTACATTTGTTATCTTCATTGATCCAAATATTATACTTTTGTGAAAAATCCATCAGGTAACCCAATAACCCAGCCGGTCCCAGCGTAATCACGTGTGCTTAGCATACCGACTGCGGGGTTGGCCCAAAAATTATCAGCCCAATTCGGGGGCAGACGCGCGAAAACAAATGTTCCAGAAAAAATAAAAGCGCTTAAAATTGAAGTTAGGGAGCCTTTACACCCATACTTTTTTGTGGTTACTTTGTGGACTCTATCAATTTCACTTGAACACATCTCAAGTCAAATTAAGTTCTCAAAATTGAGCAACAGTGGGGGTTCGACCTTTCGCCGAGGAGATTAGGAAGCATTCTTAACCAGTAGACTATCGAGGGATTTTTGGCGATTTTTGGCATTTTATTCAATATAAACCTTCATGGAATTAAAGGCAGACTCATGCGTATAACAATACTACACGTAACAATAGAAACATCAACATCAATGTCCAAGATTATACTGTGTACATGAAAGTAAATAAAGAAATTTCGCTTCCATCCAGTAGGTGCTCACTGCTCTCACTTTTCTTTTGATGTTATCGCAACTGATTGACAGCAGCCATTTATCACCCGTCATACACGGAAGCCCCCCCCCCGGCACACTTGACCCTACAACGGGCGGTTTCTTAATTGATTCAATAATGTTTGTTTGTAGCAAGAACATCATTGATGTGGTGTGTAAGAACAACTTAAACACTTTTCCAATCGTATTTATCTCTACTTTTTACAATGTCGTCTATTGAAATTGAAAAGTAGCAAAAAATTCGCGAATCGCTTTGGGCTTTTGCAGTTCCCCGCCCCCGCAGATAGCCCAGTCGCCCATTGGGCTACCAACCCTGGATTTGGCACCTTGTGCATCATGCAACTGGCTTTGGGCCGTGCGTAGTTAAGCCACACTTCCTTTATCACTGGGCAACGGCTCGCGGTAATTGGCTAAGAGAAAATATGTAAATAGACGAGTGTGTGACATCATCTAATTATAGTTTGTCACTCCTCGCGTGAAGCTTGTTGAACGGGGGACAAGGGCAATGGGGGGTCAAGAACCTAGGGTACATGGGCAATGGGGTCAAGAACGATCATCGAGACAATGGGGTCAGGGACAGGGAGAGGGAAAATGGTGTCAAAATCTGGTGGACCAGGGACAATGGGGCTCAAGAAAGGGGACAGTTTCAATGGGGTCATGACACAAGGGGGGGCAGGGACAATAGGTCAAGACGAGGGGCCATGGTCCTGGGGTCAAGAATAGGGGGACCGGTCAAGAATTGCGGACAGGTAACATGGGGTGAAGGAGTCAAGAACTGGGGGAAACAGGGACAATGGGGTCAAGAACTGGGGGATAGGGGGACAATGGGGTCAAGGAACTGGGGGATAGGGACCAATGGGGTTAAAGAACAATGGGAATAGAACAAGCGGTTTCGAACAAACATTATTTCGCTGCGCTCGCGATCCACTTTCACTATTTTATAACTTGACCCTTAGGTGACCTTTGAACCCTGTATGGACTTTAATTCATTATCATAGAAGGGTCCCAAGGTGCATTCTTATTGATTCCAAGTTTGTAGCTATTGGACTCTACTTCTCGACTGAAACCAAATTTTGATGTCTTACGAATATTTTATAAATTGACCCTCATAAACCTCGACCTGTGGTATGTGACTTTTGGCCCTCATTACCATATGGACGTTCCCAAGGGGCATTCTATGACAGAGTTTGGACTTGAATGAAACTAATTTGGACGTATTCCGTTTATTTTTATTAACTTGCTCTATGACCTTTGACCTCGTATGTGGACACCTTGACCTCATGATCATATGGAAGGTAGAAAGGGAAATCTTATGATCCAAGTTCTGCAGCTATTGGACTTTGACGATTCGAATAATACCCAATTTGATGTTTTCAGCCTTTTATAACTTGACCTCATACGATCTTTGACCTTGATATGGACCATGGACCTAATCAAACATATGGAGTTCCCAAAGGCATCTATGACCTTATCTCTGTAGAATTGGACTTTTAGTTCTCGAATGCGGAAACTTTTTCCGAAACTGTAACCTTGGAATACACGAGATAGGCACACGGGCACACGGGAAGACAAAATTCGGAATGGGAGGTTGTCGTCTCCTGCAATTCCTGCAGGCCGATACAAAAAATGTCAAGACGAGGGGCCAGGGAACACAGAGGGACAGGTTCATTGGGGTCAAGAACAGGGGGACAGGATAATTGGGTCAAGAAATGCGGGACAGTATATGGGATCAATGAGGCCAAGAACTCTTTAAACAGGGTCATGAACAGGGGAGATAAAATGGGGTCAAGAACAGGGCAGGGAGAATTGGGTTAATGAATAATGAGGGGCAAGGACAAATGGGGGTCAGTACAGGTTGGCAGGACAATGGAGCTCAAGAACTGGGGGAAAGGGACAATAGGGACACCTGAACAATGGGGAGAAGGAAATGGGGTCAATAGGGTCAAGAACTGGAGGAACAGGGACAATGGGGTCAATGAGGTCATGGACAATGTGGAACAGGACACAATGGGGTAAAGAACATGGAGCTGGGGACAATGGGGTCAAGGAATTGGGGACAGGGAAACAATGGGGCCATGAACCAATTTGGGTAGAGGAAAAAAATGGGGTTAAGGGTAAAGAACAATGAAGGGACAGGGACAATGGGTCAAGTTGTAAATAACAATGAAGGGACAGGGACACTGGGGGGCGAGTCAAGAAAGGG
>JAMKCH010084688.1:0-43178 GCA_023653785.1 Ophioderma brevispina | reverse complement strand
TATCCGACGTAGAGGTGCAATGCTGAAAGCACTGGTAGAATTCAGATGGAGTAGGATGAGAGGCAGGCAGCCAGTGATGGTTCTCCCAAAGGTCTCGTTGAGTACTGGTCCACGCTTCTTTGTGTTGGAGCTGTTTGCACCATGATGGTGGGCTATTCAGCAGTGCTGTTCGACCAGAGCCAAGATAGTGGTGCGTAGGGTCGTTCGGCTGGCACCCCATGAAGATCCAGCAAGTGGCACAGGAGGTTATTCTCAAAGGATACTTGGCGAGAACGACGGACTCGAGGTGCTGCCGGTAAGTAAGCTGCGTGTCAAGCTTCACTCCCACGTAGGTTGGTGTAGGATGTATGGCAGAGGCGCTCCATTGAGGTTGATTGAAGCTGGCGAGAGGCCTCTTTGGTGTTGAGGTGAAAGGCAGAGGAGTAAGAAGTAACGGTGGTTTTGGCTTCGCACAGCTTCAGTCTCCAGGTCTTGAGATAGGGCAGTTTAGGCAATGTCTGTAGTAAGTGTGCATTCTACTTCTGTCCAGTTGCTATCCGAGTGGAGAAGGCAAGATCGTCGGCTTAGCCATATTGTCTAGATATTGTTGGAGGTAAATCACCTCGATATAGGCTAACAAAGTTGAACAGCATAGGAAGCCAGTACATATCCTTGTGGTACTCGTGGTACAACCATGGGATGTGTGAGGCATTGCATGATACGTAAACATTTACATGACCAGAACCACAGGAACTGCATATACTGAGAAAAATCAAAACCAGTAATATTTCACATAGTTTGATAATTTTGGCGGCCACTTATACTTTGTATAGATATCTTGATATTAAACCCCATTTTAAAGAAAAATAATCTAGAAGTATGCCGCAGAGTTGCCAAACTTGAATAATTATTTGTGAGCGTCACGGAGCAACAAGAAAATCGTTTTAAATTTACAACGTAATGCTTTGGAGCATGGCAGCCATGTAGTTGGTAGCCATCTTGAAATATTTCGGTGGAATAAATATAAACTCATAGACCAGGCTTGGTCCATGTTAAGTGGCATCCACATAACATGTTTACGCACATTTGCCAGGGATCTATACTACGCCAAAACAAACCTTTGTTGGTGATATTTCACAAAATGTCTGGCCTATTTTGGCGGCCCATTTTGTTTTTTGGGGTCACATCTGATAGTTAACCACCATTCTTGAAATCTGTTCAATATAGCTTGTGTCTTTTATCACCCCATTAATACCTTAAAATATTGTGTTCCTCTGCCTTACTAAGGAAAAAGAAACCTCTTGTAAAAAATTCGCTAAAATATGCCATTGGCGGCCATTTGTTTTTTACGAATATCTAAAATTGCTCAATGCTGATGGAGTGTCAGCAGTTGATTTTAAATGGGTGGTCTAAGGAAGCCAATCCAAACAAACAAACTAACTATAGTAATATTCTAATAAACTGGCTAGGCAACCAAGACTACTAGGTTTATGTAAGATACTCACCTTTTTGGTCCTCCATGCCGACTCAGATCTGTGTAGGAAGAACAGTTGGATGGGGAAGATCCTGGTTAAAATAAATATCAAAATGGTTAATTGCTTTATGTCACTAAGACCATACTAGAATGCTGAGGTGCAAGGAAAGGCCTTCCAAAACAGAATTGTGTACTGTACCAGACATACCAAATGAAGGCATATTTTAAAGCCTAAGGTTACATTATTTCTGCCATGGCAAATTATTACTAAGAGGAGTAGAAAGAATAAAAACATGACATGACTCTTAACAGTCGAATAGAATGGACTTTGAGCCAATGTGGGGGTTTGATTTTACTTGCACTTTATTCCACAGCAAGCATACTATCCAGGAGGCAAGTTTTAGTGATGCAGTGAAGCTGTCACCTCGCCTGCCAGATGCAATACCGGATATCCAGGTTTAGCTGTCCTGATCACTTGAAGCATGTTTAAAAACCAACTATAACAGAGAGTGGTTACATGACCAAAAACCCAGAGGGTGGGGTACATAAAAGGTTTGAACACAGCACCTCAAAGAAGTTCTGCTTGTGTCGAAAATGTTACTCTTGCGACATACACGAATACACAAAAGTATTATCAAGCAAGGACTATCAAAAAAAAAAGATGATCTCTCGCTGCTGACTGTTTCAACGGGTATCCTTCTACGTGTGACTGCCGCGTGTTTTAATGACTATCACGTCTGGCCTCCGAGTTGAAAAATCATCTTTACTTCATACATTAGGGTTGATAAGATCGCTTCATGTTAAATATTAAAAGAATGATGCATTATCTATCAAACTAACAACAAGGCAAGACCAGACGCCCCTAGACAGGTTATTCAATGCTGTGCAATGGCCACCATCGCCGCAACTTAATAGATCGTATCTCTTGTTTTTTAGGCCCAAGTGTTGTAGTTCGCCTAGCCTTGCAGAATAACACCAAATATCGATTCCAGGAACATTAACTGTGTGCGCATCAACAAAAAGATGGGACAAGTCCAACGGCAATGCAGGAAACAAGGTCACTGCGGGAGGTGTTCGTCATAATTATACGATCATCCTTAATTTGTTTGTGTTTTGTAAAAAATATTGTGGCTTCTTCAACGGGATTGCGAGGTGAGAAGTCGCACCTCTCACTCGCTGTTTTTTTAACATTACGAATTGTTTTAAATATAACAGTTTAGTATTCTCCAGACCCATTTCTTTACTGCATATTTTTCAAATCCCCCCCAATTAATCACTTAAGTGCATGTTGGGTCCATGTGGGGACCCGGGATTTCATTTGTTGTTGCACCGTGCTTTTAGGCTAAAGTTTATTTTGCCTAAGATTTTATATAATTGCCTAAAATATCAGTTGCGCATATTTTGGTTGGAAAAAAAATTCAAATCGGGTCTGGTGTTATACGCCATTTTTGGGACGCTTCTCAAAATTTGTTTTGCCCAGTAAATGCACTGGAGCAACTTTTTGAATTTTTATTTCATTAATATAATACTTGTTTGAGTCCTATTATTTGAGCTAAATTTTATGGAAAAAAAGGGTTTTTTTTTAAATTTTTGGGACGGGAGAGAATTTGGTTGCGCGTTTGTAAAAATCAGTTTTTGGGCGGCCATTTGGAATTCTTACAAATCGATTTTAAATTTTTTCCTGATTATGTGGTCGTTGTTGATGTACCCTATCAATGACCAGAGTTTTGGTTAAAAAAATCCAACGGCCAAAGTGCGATGCACCAATGGAAGAATGCAGAAGACCTATGCACTTAAGTGCCATGAGTTCCCACCCTTTTTTTAAGTGTTTAAAACATTCATAGTGACCAATTAACATATGCTTCTGCAAACTTGAAGATAGAAAATGGAAAAAAATAAAATGATTTATATTTTTTACACCAAATTATGCAAATAAACTAATCCAAATGCTATTAGGTTGTTCACATCCTCAAAACCATCTACTATAAACCTGAAACCGTATTTTATCATTTTTGCATAAATATGCAAAATTCCATTTCAAATCTGCAGTAAATGTCACTAGTGACCTGACTTAGTTGCATGGAAGCCTTGACGGTAAGTTTTTATAATGGTAGTAGTCCATCCTTCAGGCATTCTACCAAAATATCACCACCAAAAAAAAAAGCATTATTTGCATAAATCTATGCAAATAAGTACTTAGAGGGACACAAGGACACCTCCAGAAAAGTGCACACCATTTTTTTTAACCAAGCTTTCTGTAGATTTATAACAGTTACCAAAATGTATTTTAAAGGAGCCCCACGAATTACACACACGAAATTTTCTGTTGTTTCGTAGGAAGGGCCATCACCAACATATTTAATTCCAAATTTCATTTGAATCGCATTATACCATTCAATGTGAGCAGTGTAGTAATTGTGGGTATTACAATAATTTAATGTACAACTGATTAACAGTATTTAACATAAAGTAGGAGAAAACGTAGTAAATCCAAACTTTACATCCGGTTTTGTCCCTCGTGAATGAGAGTGGTAGATTCCACCTCACATAAGAGAACTGCCCTTACCCTCTCCTTCCAATTTGCCCGATTTCAAATGCATCCTCCATCCTCAACCAACCCTCCTACTCTCTCCTCCACTTGCATTCTTCCAAAAGTCTTCTTTGGATGTCCATTCCTCCACAAACTCCCACCTCGAACTCAAAGCCTCTTAAGGATGCTCGTCCTCCTACCTCAGTACGTGCCATGCCAACGTACACTATTCACCTTGCACCGGTTCACCGCTTCTTCCAAACCAACATTGGCATCAAGTCCTCAGTCTCATCCTATCCATCAACTTCAAATCACACATCGCTCTCATCATTTCCCTCTTTATGTCCTCCTCAGAATCCCCATCTCATTTTTTTGCACTAGACACCACTTTCTGCTCCCATACAGCATCACTGATTCTTATAAAACTCTTTTCACTATACCTTTCATTTCAACGGATTATCTTTCCCTTGCAGGCAGCCAACAAAAAAACTCAACACAGTCCTAAAACTTCACAACCCATACCTCAGCTCCAGCTTGTCCACAGCAACTCGCATCCACCACCCCAACTTAACCTGTCCCCAGGTAATGAACTCCTTCACCAATTCAACCTTAATCACACAACCATATTTTAGCCTGAAGCATCATATGGGAAAGAAAGTCAAAAATATTTTAATGGGAAAAGAAGTCAAAAACCTTTTAAAGAGAGAAGATGAGATTAACAAAAAAAAAATACAAGGTTTCTAATGGTACCAAAATCTCAGGTCTGATGGTGTGTGTTGTGATGTGAAAGGTGACTAGGATTGGGGCTGAGGATTGGGCAGAGCCCCTTTAAATAAATAACACCTGTACTCCTGTAGTGAAAGAGCCAAACAGCATCTGTCTGTATTTAAAATATGATTGGTCTATGTTTGTGCATGACATAAATATGCTTCCTCTAAGGCTGATTAGGACAGCATGCAAGTTTGTAAACTTTTTTGCCATTAATTCATTGAAAAACTATATAGACTTAAAGGCACTATCAGTGATGTGCTCTAAATTCAGAAAATTAAAATCTCAAATATTTTTTTTATTTTTTGCATGTTTGTACAAGTATAGGTATCTAAACATACCCTACAAGTGTGGAGCAAACCCAGTAGTAAGGACACAATTTGTATTTTTAGTCATTACTGTCCGTACGGCACACTTACTACAATAGTATTGGAATGGAGATTCATCATGAACACGGCTGTTTTCTCCCTTTTCTCTCAATTTTTATTTTTGAAAAAATACTTAATGGATTCTACAGACTTATTCCTTATCGTTGAAGCTATCTTGCCAATTTCAAATAATTGGAACTCCTTTCAGATAGATCACTGGATAGTGTCTTTAATAGCATATTTCTTGCCAAAATCCTCTTGGACCACAACCAACCACCAAGTTTTTTCACACACACACACAACAAAACACCCCAAAAACAAAACAAACATGTAAATACACCTGGCTCGGAATATAAACCAAAAGAGGGGGAATCGCGTGTATTATGGTATAGCCCAAGCCCGTAACGTTTTCTCTCACACCACGAGCGCCGTGGTGTTATGCATAAGCACTCGCTGTCGTCACTGTTGAGGCGCAAGCACACGCATATAAAATATGTGCGTCACACGTTATGTTATCAGGTGTTGCATTTCCCCAGGGTTCCAGTGTCATGTATGATCGGCCGATTTTTTTCTGCTCCCAATAATTATGGCGAAAGCCATCGATTGAGAAAGAAACATGATTAGACAGATTCTGGATCCCTAATGCCCAAAAGTCTCTCCGATGACCCACCGTTAATGTTGCTTCGGAAAAGAGATATTTGGTCCATGAGATAGCATGTGGATCTTGTTGTGTTGTTTTCACTCAATAGTGTGTGACGAACGTTAAATACTCGCGTGTCTCATAAATATGAATAAGGAACCTTGCCAAATACGACAAAATATGGTGGTGCCAAAAACTATGCATAATGAAGTGCGTATGCTCTAGAATACTTTTGGGCACCTCGATTTTGGTTATGCGTTTCGCGGAGAATCCGCGGTCTATCTTTTAAGTCATTGTAAATACCACACATACACCAAATACCGACTGATGGGCCAAGGTCCCCTTCCTGGGAACACATTTCAGGTGAGGAAAGGAAAAAAAGTAGAAAAGACAACCAAAAATGTATTCAAGGTAAAATGGTCAATTCAGAAGCTAGAAATTTAGAAATTTCAAAAATATTTTTGGGCAAATTATGGAAATTTGTCAAAGAAAAATATAAAATGCCTGCAAAATTATGAGCCATCTCATTGTACAAATAGATGCACTTATCAAATGTAGCAGTTTGCCTATAGATAATGATCCACAGGTCTTTGCTTGGGTAGAGATGGAGCACTTGACCATGAAACCAATCACTCTGGCAGACCTGAGAGGTTTCAAGCTTGTCTACAAGAGCTATCCTCACACGCAAGGCCTCACTCTAATAAGACACCATTATTAGATTCAATTTGTTGCGCTGAAATTCTGAGGAAAAGAAATTAAATTGAAAAGCAAATGTTCTTCAGATTCCGACATTTATTGGGTGCAATGACTATGCTCACTCTACCGACAGTCATTTTCTTTGGCAATGATAGCAAGGTTGGATCGATGTGTACTTACAATCCTGCAGAACTATACAATCTCCACTGCACATATATATAATTTTGACCACTTGGCTATACTGATGTGCATTGCGATTGATTAAGGGGGCGGCGAGCTCAATGTAAGATTGTGTTTACTTTAAAGGAGAAGCTTATACTAAGAATATAACCACCACACAATTGCTACCAAACAATAATTATTGAATGCATATCAAGTGGGTTTTATGGGAAAACAGAATTAAACAGCTATACAATAAGCCGGCACAAGTAGCGTCAGACACCTTCACCAAGCAACACCTTTCTAAAAAAATGAATTCCTATGGGTTTATGGTGCTACGGTACCAGCTGTAGCACATATGTTATACACTAGTATGAATTTTACTAGCGCATAGTCAGATCAGATGTTGTTTTTAATTCATTTCATGGTTAATATAATTCCCATTTCCAAACGTCGATAATGTCAATAATATTTTATAGCCGTATGTTGTATAGTGAATCTTAGCCACAGGTTCCCCTTTAAAAACACATTTGGAGTTTTTTAGTAAGTAAAAGGCTTTCGCTTAAGCTCTAAAAAAACAAAAGTACATTTTTGCCATAGATGTAGTAAACTTATCAAGATTTAAACCTGCCACACCCCAATTCACACTCAATTCGGCTTGGCATCATTGACAGAAATGTAGTAAAGAAATCAGTACCGTCAGTCTGTAGAGGTGTTATGTTTATCTGTGCATCAAAGACTCCTGTTCCACCTGCACGTCGGTGGACTGTGCATGAATCACATTTATGCCTGTTGCCTTCTGTTTTTCTTATAATGCGTATTAAGGGTCCATGGTTAGCTTTTACAATACCATTTCCCTCTTCTTTTGATTTCAAAAAATTGGCCCACCATACTAGTGATTAATTCAAAAATAAAACTATCTCAGCCTAAAAAATTTCTAAGTTAAAAGTGTTTCCTTACTACATGTAGACCAGGAGGATTGTGCCTGAAGTTGAAGTAATCCTGTTATAGCATTTACAGACTAAATAATATTACTATTTTAAAACGAAAAGCAATTCCCAACAATCGAAATCACTAGATATGATTCCTCAAAGGTGCATTGCCAAGTTGGAACAATAGATCTAAATATACACCAGATAGTCAGATTCTCCTGAAACATGTAACATATCAAGGTCCCAAAATTATTATAAATGAGCATTACGCAACTTCATTATCATAGTTTTGGGCACCACCTAGGCCAATTAAGTCTCAATGTTAATGAAAGAGATGATTAGGATTTTTCGTTTTCATGGAGCAATAAACATTTATGCCCACCCTACAGTACCCTAAGATACCGTGTATAACGAAAATTCCGGATACGAATTTTATAACAAAGTTGTGATTTTCTATAATGAAGAATTCGATTTGAGCTTGTTATTTCACACAGTGATTAGTAATCTGGACAAGCCATTAATGCACTTGTTCCAATTTCAATCCCGGCCCTGGGGGTCCCGGGCCATAGCGGGCACTTAGCCGGAGGTAAACATTTTGCTGTCTTGACACCCCCGCCTTTGTGCCCGCTAAAGTAGCACGAAGTCCCGGGTAGCCGGGCTTCCATTTTTTGTACTCCCCCTCATGTCCCACCCAGCCCCTACTAGCCGGCTTCGGTGTGACATCCCCCCCGTATCTTCTCGCCATTGGGGCGGGTACTGCTTTAACTCTTTACAAATCCCGGATCCGGTCCCCCGGCTATGACTCACAGTCTATATATATATATAAAATCATACTACATTTTGGATCACCGGAGGTGTCAGAACCGAGCCGAAAATTCACCACATCGGAAGTATGTGTGAGAAAGCAACCTCGTTTACATGTAGTTGTTTGTTTAAAAAATCCACTTATCCACAGCGATATCCGACCACTAACATAAGCTGAGTAATTTAACTAAAAAAACCTTGCATCATATCTGCCAACGGAAACTTCAGTCCAAACCACAAGATCATCATCGTGATAGTCGTTTTGTCGGCCTACCTGTGTGATAGTGACTTGCTAAACTTGAATATATGCCCAATGCCGTACTCTGTCAGTGGGTATTAATATATAACGACCTGTCCCATGTGGTAGGCATCTCAGCATCTTTGTTGGAATGCGAAAAACGTGCATAAAACACAGATATACTACAATATTTGACGGGCGATACTGCTCACTGATGCCTGGTTTTATATGGGTGACACTGCGTTAAAAGTCCCCGTTTATGGTCCCGGCGGAGCCGGGGAAATATTATGTTACCTCCACTTAAGTAGTCCCAGCTATCATCAATGAGTGTCCCCGGCTGGGCGGGGACAAGCTAACGTTACATTCCCGGCCAAGTCCCAGCTAACATCACAGCTTGCAGGGCAATCCTTTTTTGGTACTGCCCGCTATGTCCCTTCATATACCCCGCTATTCCCGGACCCCAGGGCCGGGATTGAATTTGAACAAGTGCATTATGTAT
The DNA here is from genome assembly GCA_023653785.1 of Ophioderma brevispina. NCBI lineage: Eukaryota > Metazoa > Echinodermata > Ophiuroidea > Amphilepidida > Ophiodermatidae > Ophioderma > Ophioderma brevispina. The sequence continues at coordinate 34,091 of JAMKCH010084688.1, read as the reverse complement.
ATGCAAAAAAACACAATTGTTTGCAAAATGAGTGCAGCACCCTCATCGGGAAATCTCTGAGTCAATGCCTTGTAAGCAAAATTAACAGGGGTCATGGGAGACTTTTTGGCCTTAGGAATGTGGGGGCTTTCAAGAAGCATGTGCTATAAGAAATGGAACCTTGGGGGAAATGCAACAATGATAACATAACAAGTGACACAACAGTTTTTTAGTGGCGTGTGCTTGCGCAATAACAGTTGACATGCGTCGAGTGTTGCGCACAATTGCAGCATGCTGGTGTGAGCGAAATCGGTTCCGCTTAGGCTAGCCATAATACAAGTGATTCACTTCTTCCTGTTATATTTCTATGGTAGGACACAATCTCATGGTCTTGCTATTCAGTCCTTGTCAACTATAGCTTACTACTTGCAAGCTGCATTTTTCCGACTTGAATTAAACAGAGTGACAGTACAGCAAGTTTTAACTCCTTCCATTGCGAGCTTTTGGCACCAAAATACTTGAAAGGATGAGTACCCATACAACCTGCTAGACAGTCGGCTAATCATTGCAATATGACAAGGTTTGTTTACAGAGAAGATTTCTGAGATTTTTGGGGGCTTGTAACTGACCCAAATATTACAGTAAGTGCTGATTGTTTGGTGAAGACTGGTGGAAAACGATGGCCAAACTGCATGCTTCAAAAACCCTTGCTATAAAGGGAAATTGACGATTGATTTAAATACATTGGTTAAACAGGCACATCAAGCGTAAAGCCTGTTATTAGTTAATGTGACAAATGGTGGTTACACAATTTAATACAATGGGTTAAGCCTAACATCTATTTTAGATGTTGTCCCAGGAGAAAAAAGAGGAATAACCCTAATGCCCCATCTTTTATAACCTGGGAGGGAGTGAGAGTGAAGGAATAAGAGGGGAAGGAGGAGGGAAAAGTCAGAAATTTGGGTTGGTCTCGAACCAGCGGGGCCCTTTGGCCCGTCCAACGACCAGGGGGTAGATTTAGAACGATCTCACAGTGTCACTGGCCAAGCCAGCAATTTCACCCCATATGTGTCTTTCGTTTTGATGAGTTATTGCATCATTACATCTTGACTAATGCATTTTTCTCACTCTGTGGTTGGTTTTTTTTGTACCGGTAAGGTTATTATACGAAGAAAGCAGAAAATAGGGAAGGTTGAGTACAGATTCAAACTGGGAACCTTGGGTGGCTAGGCCACATGTTAAATGAATGGCAAGCCACCATTTATCACTTGGTGTGGTCATGATATCTTTGCCTCCATGATGTGTGTTGGTTCCTTTGATACATGATCGCATCACACAGACTTTACTGGACTCATGGTGTATGAATTTTTGTATGACTGGGAGCATATAGGGCAGACAGCCCCACCTGACCACAAACCCTGCTATCAGCTCAATCTTGATGATTGGTTTTTTGAATTTTTGATTCAATACAATGGGATTAACCGGGTTATCTCTACTAAGGTTACCTCAAATTATAATTGATAAATTACAATTCAATACATTGGGCTCACTGTGTCATCTTGCTGGCAAATCCTGCTATTAGCACATTTGGTTGTTTTTATGATATAAACAATGGGCTAATTGCACCATCTGGCTGCAAAGTGCAATGCTGTTACTAACTTAATGTGCTTGTTCCCATCAACTTTTGAGATGTCCGTTTACACGGAAGCAGGATCAATTTTAATTCGGTTGAAAGGCCGTATTTCGCTAAGGTTATCCTGAAATTTCAGCCTTCAAATCCATTTCTGTCCCAAGATAGTTACCTTAAAACTGCCGTTTTAATGGTTACCATCAATATTAGCAAGGTTGGTGAATAGAGCATTGCAATATATATGCTTCTACCATCAAAACCACAAGTTTGTTTTCTGCAACTACTTGCTTATAAATGTATGCAAGTGCCAGACTCTTATATCCAAGGCATAGAACATGATACACATAAATAGAAAAGCACCTTTAATATGCCCACTATTTTATTCTAGGCTCCAGTGATATTAATCAACATCATCTATCCAATACTAGCATAACCTCGTATCAATTGGTTTGAATTCTTGCTAAGGGAGATGTAGGAAAGATGGCTTCCTATTCCAGTGGCATTTATTTCAAATTAAGAAATATTGTGTATGAGATATACTGTCAACGTAGCCCTGCTGACATCTGAGTACACAGAACCATGTAAAAACACTGAACATGGAGCTATTACTGATATTTGCCAATTTAGTACAAGACAAAATTGAGGTGAAGGGAAGGAGGGGGTCAATACTATCCTTGAGCTCCTTTATACACAAAATACCGTGTCACTGGGACTTTCAAAACCACCATACCACAGGGGGTTGGGACACGATTCTGCCTCGATTGGGCTTGGGGATTTCCAACGGTAATATGGGGAATTGCTACGTGCATTTACTATTGCAGTCTCGTTCCCAGTGACATTACAAAATCATCTCTTAAACCTTTGTTCAAAGGGAAAAAAATCCCTTAGTAATATCATGAAATTTAGGGAAAACTATTGACTTCAAAATCCGTCGGGGTTGGTGGATTAACCCCGCTGCAACATAGTGTAATTTCCAATAACGGTCATTAGATTTACTATTTGTGACCAGGCCTAGTCTTAGTCAAGTCTGTGTGAACCGTTTCGATATGCGTAAGAGCCGCCCTCCTACCGTTAAGTCTTCAGACTAGCACCTGGAAGATCGCTGTTTTTGAATTCGCTGTTGCTGTTAGGTTGGCCTGTCTTACCCCCCCTGACTACCACAAAATATCATAATGGTAGCAGTGTGGTAATTATGACGTCTGGGAGTGTCCTAGTGTATTTCTATCCTCTTATTGGGTAACACTTAAATAGCAAACCAAGAAAAAGACTCTGAAACTTATTTTCCTAATGCTTGTGCAACGTATGGTCACGTACACCTGGAACTTGCGTTTTTCCACATAAAATGGGAAACCAGTGAATTCTTATTGCCCAAACCTAGACATCAACCACCACCCCAATAGGTCCCCATTGGAAGTTGTTTTATGCACTTTCACATATAGAGCATGGGCAAGAGATACAATTGGGGACATATCATGTTGTACAAAGTCCTTGTTGGGTTATTAGAAAGAAAAACAAACCAAATGTCAGTGATTACAAATACACATACGATTAAAATGTACACACACACAATAAAACACATACATATAAGTACACACTCACTAAAAATGGTTTCATAAATGCTTCTAGTGGTTGAAATTAAATCATACACTAAAAGTTGCAGGATAGTTATTACTGTCTGAAAGCTTAAGAAAAGCTGCAGGCATTTTATAAATCTGTCCAATGTTGCAGCAGGAAATCCACATATGAGGTTGTACTTGTAATTAAGGCTCAAGTGTTTTGTTAACCATTGTTGCAAATCAATTTACACAGGGTAAAGTTACATTAAAAATAACCACATGATTATGAAGGGAACAACCATTGAAAATGGACACCGATCCTACTTGAGTGCTCAAACTGTGAAAATAACAAACCCCAGAGTACAAATTACAGACACATAAACCAAGCACGTTGGGGCAAACTGAATGTACTTAGAGGTACAGATAGACAGGGGGTCTCAACAGGCGGCCCGCGGGCCAGATCCGGCAACAAAGATTTGGTGGTTGGCCCAACCGTGAAACAGTTTTTAAATATACAGCAAACATACCAAAGAGGGTGCATCTGGCCGGCGAGCATGAATATTGAAGGGTATAAAGCCCGCCATGGTCTGCGAGCCAAACTAGTTGAGAAACCCCCTCTATCTGATTTTCAACATATAATTTTTTACTGTTGGTCGATAGGTTGAAATATGCTTAATTCCAAAATTCGTGTATGAGTGGATGGCGAGTTTTCCCCACACTTTGTGAGCATGCAATGGATTGAAAATGCGGGGACCATAGCGATATCAAAATCCAAGTTGAACCGCCTTGCACTAGCTAACCGGGATTCTGAACCACGATTGAAATGATCGCAATACCAAGCTCAATGATTTACTGAAAGGTGTGAAAGCGACCAAACGTGATCCGGTAATTACGATAGCAAACAAAGCAGACCATGTTGTTAGCAAGCCTATATAAGAAAAGAAACTTGTGGGCTAACTCAGGTCCCACAGAATTTTCAGTCATCATTTCCATTCGGTACTTTCCAGAGTTTGACTTAAAACCCCTTACCTTACCGTGTAGGCCATTTCCTGGGCCTCGCACACAAGGATTTTAGCAAACAGCCAATATGGGTTCATTGTAAAATGGCCTAGAGGTGAGACATTCTGTCTAGAAATGAAGAGCAGGTTGCGGAGAGAATTGCCTAGAGTCTTGCTAGCTTAGCAATGGTTCAGCTTCACGGCCGCTTAAGAACAAGAAACCAACGGACAGTGAATTCTGGGCTACTTCTAGCCCACGTTCCCTTTTACTGCAGGAAATTGTAGGTAATATGTGACCCTAATTGAACTACTCCATCGCATGTTTCTATAAGGGTTACAGGTTGTTGGTGTAAAATCGGTGAGTAGAGCGCCCAGTAGAAACACAAGCTGTTAAGGAATTTCAGAGCGTCACTCAGCAACTGGACACTCACCCACTATACTTTTTTTTTTTTTTTTTTTTCAATATGCTTAATTCCAAAATTCGTATATGAGTGGATGGCGAGTTTCACTTTGTGAGCATGCAATGCTGATAAATGCGGGCATAGCGATATCAAAATCCAAGTTGACCGCCTTGCACTAGCTAACCGGGATTCTGAACCACGATTGAAATGATCGCAATACCAACTCAATGATTTACTGAAAGGTGTGAAAGCGACCAAACCGTAACGTGATCCGGTAATTACGATAGCAAACAAAGCAGACCATGTTGTAGAAGCCTATATAAGAAAAGAAACTTGTGGGCTAACTCAGGTCCCACAGAATTTTCAGTCATCATTTCCAGGTACTTTCCAGAGTTTTGACTTAAAACCCTTACCTTGACCTGTGCTAGGCAATTTCCTGGGCCTCGCACACCAAGGATTTTAGCAAACCAGCCAATATCGGGTTTCATTGAAAAAACAGCCTAGAGGTGAGACATTATGTCTAGAAATGAAGAGCAGGTTGCGGAGAGAATTGCCTAGATGTCTTGCTAGCTTTAGCAATGGTTCAGCTTCACTGCACTAAAACAATGAAACCACAAAGTGAATCTGGGCTACTTCTAGCCCAGGTTCCCTTAATTCATGAAAATTTGTAGGTAATATGTGACCTAATCTGAACTACTCCAATCAGCATGTTTCTACATAAGGGTTGCAGGTGTTGGTGTAAAATGGTGAGTAGAGCGCCCAGTAGAAACACAAGCTGTTAAGGAATTTCAGAGCGTCACTCAGCAACTGGACACTCACCCACTATACCAACCTGAAGATGTAGACAACTTTACCAAAGCTTGTTTCGATATTGGTGCATTTGGTTGTTTACTATGGAGTTGTTTACAGGAAACCCCCAATATCCACTGAACAACATGTCCTGATATATATTTAAATGTTTATTGTACAGAAGCTTGGCTTTCGTATATTGATATTACCATGTCTCTAACAAACTTAATTTACAAAACTATGGGCCTTAAAGCCACTTCCCAGCGATTTCTTAAAAATACAAATAAATCGTGCCCCCTATTTTTCATCAAAGTCCATATTTTTGCACTGTTGTATTGGAAATTGGTATTGTAAAGACCCCTGCAAGTGGCTAAGCCTAACACACCGTATTTATCAAGTAATGATGATTTTATGCTTTGTTTTCTAATAAAAGTCGGGATCTGCCTTTTTTAGGTCTAGTTGTAAATGGCATCTTCAATACCATTTTAAAATGCTTAAGTGTCCATTTTTCACAAAGAACAGTAATATAAGGTGTTGATATGACCTATCACTAATTTAGAGATAAAATGGGCATTTTGAATTTGGAAAAAAATGACTGATTGTGGCTTTAAATTAATATCCCTTCACTGTTTTCTATTTTTTAAAACATGTTTGCCCACATCTTAAAGGGACATTCAAAGATTTCATGGAAGGGCTGTTTTATGTAATTCAATAGTGTAGTTTGAACAATGGCTACAGTTGGAAGAGCTTGCAGTGGTGAGGACTCACAAGTAAACACTGTGGTCTTCATAATATATTCTGTGTCTATATACAACCACATACAACATAACTTTAGCTTTCTGTATCTTAAAAGGTGATTGACTTGATAGATAAACCTTGCAAGCCAGATGGAACAGATCCAATTTCTAATTCACTTGAAAAACATCCGAAATAGATACCTGATTGAATCATGATGCATTCAATCAACTCTGTGTTTCTCATGTTTTTCATGTGAATTAGAAATTTGAATCAGATACCTGATTGAATCTGAGCGTATTCCTCTCTTGCCACCTATAATAAAACAGCAAATGGCATTCATATTTCACCGGATACAGCCATGATGATTGACAAGCATTCAGGTTTAACTTCATATCCTAATGGCTGAACAGATTGAAACAAATTAGATATTTTGGAGTATTAAATGGAAAGTTGTTTTGGTTCTATTGATCTATTATCAATTGCAATATTTCATTTGATAACATTTGAGTGAATAAAAGAGATAAGGGCAACTTCTGGACAACGCTTGAAGTTTTATTGTGGACTTTTTAAAACTCAAAGCAACCTTTAAAGGCTGAGAGATTTCTCGAAGAGGGCGCACCCAATTTCACACAAATCGTTTCTTTTTTTTGGCATATACATAATGCTTGTCCATATACTAATCACTATGTGAAATAACTAAGTTCAAATCAGAAGTCCTTCATATAGAAAAACACAACTTTGTTATACACAGCATCCTATGGCACTGTTATAAATGTTTACTGCATGAAAACAAAAATCTGATTCATCTCTAACTTTGGAATTAAGCATTTCAGGTGACTATCTTTAGTTCTAGATGACTATTTGGCAAGAGTTCCATATGTACCCACTTCGAAGTTCTACATGTAACAAATTCAATTTTGTTTTTGGCCTTAGGGTTAGGGTATTTGTTTGTGTCAGGCCATAAATAAAAAAAAATTGTTTCCTGTACAATTTTAAAGGGGGTACATATGGAACTCTTTCAGACTATTTTAATAACTACACAAAAAATTATTATATTTCGAAATCTCTGAGTCAGCGTTTATCTTCATTTGTGAGTTACCCTTAAAACTTTTATCATATCTGATATTGATACTATACAAACATTAAACATTCACATTTTCTAAGGCCAAATTGTGAAAAATGGTAGGTTATATATTGATGACTCACAGTAGCTACATGAAACTGTCACAATGCATTGCAAGCATCTTCAAGGTCCATCAGATATACCTTTAAAATTCAGAAAGTCACTTCGCACTTGTAAAGTGAGGTGACATCCTAATGTTCTTTGCCAATGGGTTGTGGTGATGCCAAGAGCCACTTACTTCATTTTATACAATATCAGATCTATGATAAATGGGCCTACTTTGAGGGGAAGGGGGATTACTTTCTCAGTGCACAAGTTACAAGCCTTTGGCTACCAAGAGGGTGAGTATATCAAATGCTGCGTGTAACACAATTCTGAATTAAAAAGCAAACCAATGTAACATCAATTGCTCTTGGGACACCCCTAATCACGACAGATAAATTATATGCATGGACAAATCCAGACAGGATTTGCCTAGAGTAAGCTTGTCTGTCTACTCTTGTTTTAAAGTGTCACATGTAATATGTACTGGCTTGCTAGAAACAAAAGGCACAATGTTTCAATGTTAATTCAGTATTTTTAACCTTTCCGGCTTTGCGGGTGACTAGAGCCAGTCAAAAATGACCATTTTGTTATTTTTTTAAAAACAAATATATGTTTCTCTTACCATATTTTGAATCAGAATGAAAAATGCATTAAAATGAGAACAAACAAGCCTAGTCTCAGGCCATCAGATCTGAAAACCACTGACTGTAATAGCTTATAATATAGAATCTATTGTTATATGGCCTCCATTTTTCTGATTAAAAATATTATTTTCTCAATTTTATTTGAGAAAAGATTTCACAGGAAAAGTACTTTGTTTACTATAAAAGAGAGAAAAGGGGATTCCCTAGAGTTGTTTATGCAAAATGCACCTGTTAGATAGATTGCACAATAAGGGAAATGGGGAATTCACCAAGATGTAAACTTAGAAACTGAATCAACTTGTTTTTGTTTTGAGATCAAAACATTGTAAGATCAGGGAATTTCCCCACAAAGTTATATATGGAAAGTGATGTGATTCAGGTTATGTTTATGCATGATGATGATGTAATGATTATTGTTAGAAAGGGAAATCTAGGTCTGAGAAGTTAAATAGTACTTGTGACTGAAGGACTGGGCCAGCAGTTGAAATCAGGAGCTAAACTAGAGCTCTGGAGCTATACAGTATTATTATAGCTAGTTTTACTCTACAATAATGGTAGATTCGAGTTCTACATCTAGTGCCAGGATTTAATATTTTGGATGCCACCGGAGCTTGATAGCTAAATTGTCTGCTGTCGTCTTTTAAGCCAAAGAGCTTCAGTTTTCGGAATCAAAAAGGGATTCCAATTTGTGGTCCTATATGAGGACATAGCGACAGACTGATGGTGGTATATTACCTGGATTATATTATTGTGGAACATTAGCGTCGTCGAGGGAAAGCCCCGTCGTCTTGAACTGCTGGACAAAAGTTAACTTCAGGACTGAGAAGATTCCAATGGAATATTACCTGAGGATTTATAAGCATGACTTTGCATGCTGTCATTTTGGAGTCTTCGCTGTGAGGACATATTATTGTTGAACTGCAACGCTACTTTTAGTTGGAGACAAATGAACTCTGAGTAAGATTAGAATTGTTAAGTGTAATTTTGAATTGTATAGATAATTGTACTTTGGACATACCAAATTCTTGAACCAATTAAAAATCATTAAAATCTGTTATATTATATAAAATTCAGATCACTTGTGCACAAGGCTCATTTATTTGTGTTTGAAAGGTATTTCTGACCTTTGACGTCTACGAGACGTCATAACACTATCAAAAGGGTTCAAATAAATAGCCTCCTTCCTAGAGGCTGAGTTCGATCCCCGGCCAGGGCACCTCCAGAACATCCTGCTGTGTATGGGTAATTGGTCTGTACAGACTGGCAAAAGTACAGGTGGCAGAGAAAGGACTGGCCACCCTACTCGATAATGCCAAAGTTTTATTTGTAATGCCACTCTACCCGGGACTATCTTTACCGTTCGATATATATACTAAACCACCCATGGAATTAGCCTCTATTATCTGGTGATTGATTTTGGTTTCCCCTTTTTTTCTTCTAGTGGGAAAATATTATACTTTTCGTTTTCCTGGACCTCCTCTTAAATACTGATTTCCACCTGAGCCAAAACTATTGTTGAAAAAGAGATGTAAGACCAAGTGAGCCAATCAGGACTACATGCTGGTGTTGTGGGTACAGAAGTGGCCACAACACACGGTGACTGGAGCAAAGCATAACTTTAATCTCAGAACGGCAAACAAATAACATCAGTGGATAAAACAAATGACATCATTAATGGACGTAACGAATACCATCAGCAATGTAACAAATGACATCCACGATGTAACAAAAGGAAGTAACCAATCACATCAGCTGACATGATACATGTCATCAGCAATGTAAAGCTTATGATATACCACTAGTCACAGCAAGCGATTTCTGTTCGTGAGCATGCGTAACACTTGATCTTGGGTCAAAATCCGGTATTGCGCATGCCAATTGCTCGCTGCATCTGGTAGTATATCATGAGCTTAACAAATGACAGCGGATTTAAGAAATGGCATCAATAGATGCAACAAATGTGTCAGCTGATGTAACAATTACATCAATGGATGTAACAATTACATCAGTGGATGTAACAATTACATCAGTGGATGTAACAATTACATCAGTGGATGTAACAATTACATCAGTGGATGTAACAATTACATCAGTGGATGTAACAATTACATCAGTGGATGTAACAATTACGTCGGTGGGTGTAACAATTATGTCGGTGAATGTATTACGTGATATCTTAGGATGCATTAAGTTGTTGCTTTATAAAGCAGTATGATGAGGGATATAACAAGTTACATCTGAGAGGGTAAAAAAGTTACATCTGTAAATGTACACAAGTTATTACATGTACATTCTGAGAGACATAACAAGTTACATCTATATGTAACAAGTTGCATCTAAGAGGAAAGCTAGTTAACCCTAAAAGTGTATAACGTCTTACATCTTGGGCTGTAACATTATTTGAGGACACAACAGGTAACACAGATGCCTTTCAAGTCTCAAATACAGATACGTAAGTTCCTTCACTTAGATTCCAGTTTTCTTAGTACACAAGGCTCTTCAACAAGCTGTAATTTGCATGGTGACAAATTCAAATGCTTTAATATTGATCAGCACATGATACTTTGCGAATTAGTTCACTTTTCGTTATTTGCCAATCAGAGTTCCCCGTAATACCTCCGCATTTGAGAACACATGACTGTGTCACACATTATAGCATACACATCGTGCCTGCTCTGTTTGCATTGTGTCCATGCTATTCCATATTGACTTGCCAATATTACATGGCATGTCTGTTTAGTACTGTCAAAATACAGACCTGTTGGGTGTCACGCTATCTCAAATGCAGTTGGCTACCCATCACGTTTAGGGAACTAATCAAATGCATGCGTTATTTGGATTGCAGCTCAAGAAAATTACGATCCAGGTGACCATGGAACTATGATTTTAAGTCGTCCTGGGAAAAATATTGTTTTATCATCTCATGTTGTTCCACAGAGGACCATGGTAATTGAAAAATACCACTTTACTGTTTGAATTCAGAACAACAAATTTCTACAAATTAAAGTTATTTTCACATTTCCATATGGCATACATAACACCCTCTCGTTCACATTTTCTTTATGTTGAGATTGGTAGGTGGATTTGTTTTTTTAAATAACTCGTCGGTGAGTGCAAAAAAGGTCGCAATGTGCAATAGCTGCCATGCTTATACATTTGTGTGCTGCCAAGTATTAGAATAACCCAGTTTATCTTTCGAGACAGAATTTCTGAACAAATGGCAGCTACTGCACTACAACCTTCGTGCATTCACACAACAAACTAATTATAACTCAAAAGTAGATAGCCGTAGATGACTTTCGTCTTGAACCATTTGTTCATATTGGGGGTACTGATTCTTAAATACTACTTGTGCAGTTAAAAGTGATTTTGGCAAGCTCTTGTTTTTTTTTAAGGGATTAGCAGCGATTTGCTGAGCCGAAACATCGAAAAAATCAGCAAAATTCATATTTTTTGTGATTTTTGTTTAATGGCCATGGGTAGTGCAAACATTAACCTGCAAGTGGTTGGCTTGACAATCCGCGGTATAAAGCAAGGCAGACTTTTCATCTGATTCTTAATTTTTACGTGCGTATCAAATTCCGACTTGCAGATCAAAAAGCCTTTCCTTGTGAATGTCCCAGATGTTCAGCGTGATATTGTGTACCATGATCAATACTAGTTTGACCTCAAAAACAAACATTATTGATCTTGGTTATTCTGTGCTAGGGTAAACCACAATCACTGTTTATTGTAGGATTTGAGACGTCAGCGCTGTATATCTATTTGCGTGAGACGGTATGAGAAGTTTCCTCAAATACTTTTTCCATATGTGGGGGTTTGTTTCTAACATTAAAGCAGTTATAGGAATTGTATACACTTATCCTCGATTTATAAGTTAAAAACAAATGCATTTCCACATTTTCCATTCCTCCCGGCAAATCGCTGCTAATCCCTTTAACCTAATTAAAAAGGTATATTTTTAAGACAGTCCTTCATATAAAAGCAAAATCAGAGAATATCTTAAATCTAGAAATCAAAAATTACTACTTTAATGCTACTATCATCAATACATTAGTTGCCTTGTGTATGGTATTATTAGTTCTAATAAAATTAGTTGCTTATAGTTATCCACTGTAAAACCTAAAGACATGCAAGGACATTTCCAGTGTGCCCCATTTTTTTAAACCAATTTTTTTGCCTATTTATAATGCTTACCAAAATGTTAAATCTCACCGGAAGTCAATAAACCGAAACCACCATCTTTATGCAGCAAAAAAGATGATTTAGTATTTTCTGTAACCCGACAGAATGCAAGCATGCCATCCTATGGGCCGAATAAGACATCAAAAGCAAGTTCAAAACCTAGACTGAGGTATTTTTTCTATTTTTTTTTTGTCCGACAAATCTCGAAAGCATTCTTGGTAGCTGTTCCATATATCCTATCACATACAAATTTAGTGAAATTTCAACATATTAAAAAAAAAAATCTCCTTGAGTCCCTTTTAACAGTAGCTCTCGAGAAAGTTAAGTATCTGACCATCCCTGCTTGAAACGCCAAGCAAATATTATACTCTTCCATTCCTACACTTCAGTTATTAATTCCAAAGCTTTATATCTTGTTAATTCATCCTTTCTATTTTTAACAAAGCAAGGAACGACATGATGGGTTCAGCAACCTCTCTGTATTAGAAATCAGAGCTTGGATTCCCAGCTTTCTTTTAATTGATGCAACATCTACAGAGCTTGTGGGTAAGGTTGTATCTTTTAAAAGATATGTAGTTGGATCTTCTAGCATAACCTCACTTGCTTATCTCATCATACTGATAATTAACGTTGACTGGAATCTTGTGTAGGGCAACATCCATACAGATTTCAATTACCATCCTATTCAGTACAGATTTTTGTTTGTTAATTGAGTATTGACGATGGTTTTTAAAAAACAGACAAGTTTTGATGCCAGTAAGCTGTGCAAACATTTTGATTTTGGAGCCATTTTTCTTCTGCCAGGCAGCAGATGATCCGATGGAAAGGGGGAAACCAAAACCCGTCACACAGTGGTACTCAGTTCTTAATTGTGTGTACACATATTGTTTACCCTTCTCATCTGTTACTAGATACGGTCTGTTGAGTTCACGAGTCTCATATTTCCATACAGTTCCTGGGTCCATGAATCATTACCCTACTTGCACACTAGTTGATAGTGACTTCCCTGCTTTGCACTATATGAGACTGTCCTAACCTAAAGGTACTATGTAACAGTTTTTCTGATTGGTTGGGTTCAGATTGCAAAAATTTTGCTTGACAAATTAAACTATAGAATGACTTCTATACCAATTTTATATCCAAAATAATACTTCCAATGTTATAATATACAATTGGTGGTACAGAAATATACTTGTTTGTATTTATATTTTACACTGATCGCATGGAACTATTTCATTATTCAGACTAATATTTCATGAGTGTAAACACACAACTTTTGTACAGCAATGTATGACAGGTCTTACTACCCAATAGTGATTTGGCCTTTGCACTAGGGCCCTTTTTCACAGTAATTGCCAAGCTTTTTTGTCAACCTGGGGGGTCATTTTTAATTCAAAACAAAAAGGTGTCAAGCTTTGTTATTAATGTTTTCTGTTTCTAATGTGTATAAGACTATAATTTTTAAGTAAATAGAAAGCCACCATTATTTTTTTCTTCTGTTCTTCTCCGTTTTACTTTCTTTAATCAGAGAGTTTGAAATTGAGCCATTTTTGTAAACAATTCAAATAGTTTTAATGGAAATTAAGATTAATTGCCAAACTAATTTAGACTTGTCTTCATTATAAATGTAAAGTATGCACTTCAGGCAATAGCAGCTGCACTATGAACATAACGCTTGAATTTTGACAATTTCTTGACATTTTTTTTGTCTTCTATTTTATCCAAAAAACAGGTTCTTGAACATAAACGTTTTTTTTTATATAAAATCAAAAAGTTAACAGAGCAGAGTGGATTTTTTTCATGAATTGATTAGTTGTCTTGTGAACATTTGTACCGAATGTAAGCAATCTCACCCATGGGAGTTAGCAGATAATTAGCTTTATGTCCAAAGTGTTGATCGTGACATGTGAACGGAATTTTGAGACTTACAATCTTATCTTATTGACATTTATTAAACTCAAAAACCTGCTTTTAAAGAAAAAAGACTTCTATAAAGATGAAACACCACTAACTTCCCCTAGTGATTGCTTTGTTCAGCTCAGGCCCTTCCAATATTCCAAAGCTGTTAGATTTGCCTGGTTGCTTGATTGAAGCTTGCGTTGGACGGACAAATTGAAAATGTAACGGGGCATTTTTTGAACATTTACTAAAACTGGGATCGCACCTCAAAGTAAGTTTGTAGTTCACAATCCCATGGACAACTAGAAACAACTAAAATTCTAGTTGGCAACACTCCTCGTTTTTGAGATTCAACGAGTGTGGTTTGGACGTGACCAAATGTGTTTGACGTGACTAGGTGTGAACGGAAAATTTAAATGTTGATAGAGCCAATCCATTTTACAGTGTTGTCAAACTTTTTAAAATAAAATTTACTAGTTCAGTGAAAGTGCCTCAGAGCTAAGTAACACCAACATAATACACTATCATTTTAAAGATAACATGGCTTTTGCAAAAAGTGTTGGACTTGACAAAATAAATTTGTGAACGGAAAATTGCGGACATGATTTCGAATAACCTATCTGAATTAAGTTTAGGACCAGTCATATGAGTTTGTGTGGGCCATTGTCATGAGGGATTGACTTTGTAAATGAACATAAAATCCCAAGATATCCACCACAGAGTGTCAGTGCATGATAAAAGGGTATTCATGTGAGGAAAATGTCACGTCCAACACGCAATTTGATGCTTCCATATAAGTTTTTTTTGAGCACTCTGCACAACACCTTAATTTTAAACATGGTTAAATAAGTGTCACTATTTGCCTAAAAGACTCAAAGTAAAAATGTCATGTTCTACATAGCTATATGGCATCTGAAAACAACAGGGCATGTATTTTTGGTTGACGCCTTATCAGTCAAATTTTGACCATTTTTGGGTGGAGCCGTCTCTGAAATACAAGCACCAATCGGTGGGTTTATGTATGGGAGGTAGGTCTAATAGAGATCTAAGTAAAAACACAAAAAGTGACTCTGTAATCACTTCCTGTAAAAAAATCCTATGGTTTTTCATTAAAAATTTCATAAGTTGGCAATTACTGGAACCGGGCCCCTAGATAAGAAGTTCCCTTTAAAGGGAAGTATGGTAAACTGAAGCTGGTGTTCCATGCAATGTGATTTCCTACTCAAATAATACTCAGATGTATCAGAAAAAGTAATCATGAACTGAATGTCTTTTGTTTCACAATAAGGTTTGATCAGTATGATTGATGCCTTGCATAGTCTTTATTAATTTGTTACAAAACTCATTTTATTGTTTCATTCACAAATTGTGCACTAAAATGCAGAATAATTGTCCCTTTTAAGGACTCGTCTGTTTACTCTATTTCAGTTTTTTTTTCCATTTGTTGAATTCATTTTTTTGTTTCATTTAGAGAAGAAGGTAATGATTTTGGGAACCGGTACTCTCTTTATGACGAGACGAATGGAAACCAAGGCAATAACCATTATTTTAAGTGGAAGAACGCGGCCGGAGGCCGGTTTCTCCACCATTCGTTGTAAAGAGATTACACCGTTCCCAAAATCATACTTTATTCTCATTCTTAAACAGCTTTATAATTTAAGGTCATCTTTAAAAACAGCCCCATTTCAGGAATACTTTATAGCTTAAATACAACAAGAAAGCCTGCCACCAGACCCAGTGACAAAATCGAACAACCCGTTGAACACAACGGACAACACAAGGTTGACAGGCGTGCACGGATATAGCAAAACGCGGATTACGCGCTCGCTCAACCTCCAAATAACGTCATATCACGGCATACTACCTGTGTTTTCAATTGTCGAATTGAACCCGGCATCAGCCAAGAAATTGCTTACATTTTCCCAGCTTTTTAAAAATAACTTATCATTTCATTGCACTATTTCTGGCATTCTGCGAGAATCCCTTATTAAAACCCTACGGCACAATTGAATTGGTTTCTGGTTCACTGAAATTCCACGAACCATGAACCATTTTTGGTCCACAAGTGACTCTGGTTTGAACTCATTATCCTTCATATGTAGGTGATTGAATATAAGCATTTTGGGCAACGAAGCACAATTTTTTCAAATCAAATCAAGTAGGAGTGTTTGAAATTACCAAATTTTCTTCCCTTTAACATTGACTTTTCATTTACAATTTCTTTCACACTCTCTTACTGCAATTTTACTTAGCTTTGGGTCTAACATTATGTAGTAAGTGTCCATTATAATTTCAATAGGAATAGAACAGTCATTGAAAATGCAATCTTAGGAAACCTATGAACAAGTGGCAATTAATTCCAAGCAGGAGTGACTCTGAAATTGCAGTATAGCCCTGAATAAATTCAATATCTTCCCCATGCACTCGAGGTGCAAAAATCAATCAATAAGTATTTTGGAGTACAATTACAAAATCAACAAGAACAAAAGTCCCAACCTTAGGGGCATGTTTTAACAGGATTTACATTGGAAAAACTAGGCCACTCGCTAATGTCAGACACCCTTATTGGCTTAATTTTAGGTCTCATTTTAAGCCATAATTTTTTAATCCGGCTGCTTTATAATATAGTGGAGGACCCAAAAAGCACAGTGGGTTTTACACATGAAAAAAAGGATACAATCAGTCAATTGTTAAATCCACAGCAGTCAGGGCTATTTACTTTAAATCATGGTATAATGTTCTTGCACTGAGGCATTGGGATATTCCATTGGAAAAAACATAATTATTACACCTTCACTTGATCTTCGGTTTGGTTTTGTGATAGGACTGAATTAATGATTACATGTGGATTGCCGAAAGAATTTTACAGGCACATGTGGTTAGAAATGTACACATCTGAAGTGATTTTCGGGTTGTGATTTAAAGGTAACATGCAGTGATTTGCTAACCAGAGTATTAACATTACGTGTATAATGGGGGGTGGTGGGTCGATGTTGCCTCAACATTTTGTTTTTGCGCATGCCATTTTTTAACGGTAAATTACATTTGGCCCAAAATTTTTGTTTTTTTTGCCCAATTGGGAAAAAATCAAAATCGGCCATGGCGTTAATGTGCTAATTGCAGAATTCAGCATTTTTTGGTGGCCTATTCAAAACTTTGTTTTGCCCCTTAAATCGTACGGAGTACCTTGTTTTTATTTTGATTTCAGCATGTTGTATTTTATTTCTCTTATTATGAGCTACATTTTATGGAAACAGTCCTTTGGGGAAAGTGGGTTTTAACTTTTTTTGCGGGGGTATTGGGTGCATTTTGTACAAATTGGTTTTTGGACTGCCATTTTGAATCGGTACAATGTGGTCGTGTTGGTGTCAACCCAATCAATACCAAGTTTTGGTTAAAAAATTCCACCGGCAAAAGAGGTGGTAACCACACTATCCTTGGCCGCAACCCTACCACTCACCCCATCAAACTGGGATTTTGGTATCATTGGAACACTTGTTGTGAAATATTTTGGCTGACTTTTATCCCATTGTTGAAGTTATGAGCATTATTGTGGCTTGTTCACAGTTATAGGATTTTTGTACAGTAACCTATGGCTATTATTGCTCATGTTAATTTAAATGGGGTATCAAATTCAAATGAAATTTTTGGGTAATTAATAAGGTATGTGAGTGATGTTCTTTCCCTAGAAATACAGAAAATTATATCTTGTAATTGTGTGGGGCATCTTTATGGTATGCGTGTGTGCACCAGGTGGATGGATAGTGGATACCCCACTTTTGCTGCCGGTGCTGCAGTCACCTATGTGCTGGGTACTTCACAGTACCTTATATGAATTTGGCTGTGTAAGATTGTACCCCATTGATACTTTGGCCATTCACTAATCAATTTTGGATTGGTTCCTAAATTATGAATTCATCTCAAAAATAGTGTAACAGATAGAATCGCTAGTTGATTTTGAGTCAAAGTAAAAAACTCACATGTTGGGACATCATTAAAGGTGGCAACAGCGATTTTTGAGGCATCTATATCCTATATCCTTGTGACTATGTCTTAATTTCATATAGATAAGACCCCCAATGGATCTCTTACCTTGTGTTTAGCTACGTACAGAAATTCCTTGAAAGTGAAACAAAAGGTGATTTCATGATTTGCTTATTTCAAAATAACAATGATTTTAAAGGTCGCATGGCCCGATCGCTAATAGCCCTCGTCCCCAGAAGCCCCAGATTTTTACCGGAAGTGGTCACATTTTGTTATCAACAAAAGTCTACTATTTTTCTCATTTACCCTGTAAAATCTTAAGAGGTCCAAAGGATGTTTGGTTTGGAGGTATGAGCGAAATGTTGCCATTTGGTCAACCATATTAATTTACACAATACCCTATGGGGCTTACAAAATCCAAAATGTTTTTTATCTCTCGCATCAAAACGATTGAAATATCTGCGTCACAAAAACTTTAACAGATTGGGTTTTTGGAGTGAAGGCCAATCTATCAAGTATGAAAACTTCATATCTAAATCGGGCCATCCCCCTTTAATATTTGCTCCTATAGTAAATTGAAATTTCACAATTTTTGTAGCGCAGAAATCATTTCTTTAACTTCATCCTTTCACATGGTGACCTTTTTTTATAGAAGCTTCCAAGTCAAAATCAGAATTTTTGAATTTTTTAGGGGCACCCATTAATTTTTTGTGAAATCTTTTTGTTGCTTAGTTCATACGGTCCGTTTAATTTAAAAATAATTTTTTTTTTATTATCAACTAATGTTGAGTGCTCGAGCACTATGAACTACCTCTACCCCTAATTCTCCTACATTCACAAAAAACAGATTCTAAAATGTAAAAAACACCTAAAATCCCCAAGAAACAAAGCTTTCTTTACTTAAATAAGATAAATACATTGTAAAAAAAATTTATCCTTGGGGCGTTTAGTCAGGTGTGGCAATTCCGTTCCCAACATATCTTAGAAAGCAGCAATTAGAATGATATAAACAAGCTTTGAATGAAATGCCCTTAGTGTTTTAATCTCATCTCAAGCACTTTAGTAAGTTTTCACTTGTGGTTACACATGACTGTGGTTTACACTTACCTCCTAACAAAAATTGGAAGACGTGGTAATATCATTTCATCTCTAAAACAATACTACTGAAAGGGAGACTCTTATGATTACCATAATTCCCCCATGATTGATGATGATTGGAAAATGAATCCACAACCTCAATGAAGTAAGTCAATACGGTTTGAAATGT
The DNA here is from genome assembly GCA_023653785.1 of Ophioderma brevispina. Classification (NCBI taxonomy): domain Eukaryota; kingdom Metazoa; phylum Echinodermata; class Ophiuroidea; order Amphilepidida; family Ophiodermatidae; genus Ophioderma; species Ophioderma brevispina. The sequence continues at coordinate 14,853 of JAMKCH010084688.1, read as the reverse complement.
CATGCATGTCAACAAGTCTGAGCGTTTCTCCTCCGGCACATAATGAACAGCCAAGGGGTATTTGGCATTACGATACATCACCCTACAAAACATCCTAAGCCACCAATTCAAATCTCTGTAATACTGCTAATTCAAATTCAAGGCATTTTTTACGCAGTTTGCCATCCAGAAATGACTTACCTTTTACTTTTGGTCGTTTGTGTTGACATAATGTTAGGTGTGGCCACCAAGCCAGTTTGATTTTTTATTCCAGGAACGTGAAGATGCGTTGATACGCATGGCCATTTCTTAAAGACTTATGTATTCAAGTCAAGTCACCCCACATCCCAGCTGACTGACTGAACGTGGCATTCGGCTGGCGCATCGCAAACACACCACATGCCATGTTTTTTGTGGCTTATTGGGGGCAGTGTAGCTAGACTGGGCTACTCAATAATGTTGAGGGATCCGAGTCTCACTTCCTATAGCATTTCTTATGCAGCCATCCGGCAAGCAATCAACCAGGCCAACCAGCCAGCATGCAGCCAGCCAGCAGACAAACCAGCACATCATACACTCTGCCCTCATTGGTTGTTGCCATTCACGGTTTAAATAATGAATTGTTTGATTTATTAAACTATAGTCTACTTTCCACAATAAATTATGACAGGTGAGATAGAGGGAAACAGCCCAGATGTTGGAAAATAAGACTTCTTCTGAATACGCAATGGAAACCAAAGCTTATGAATTTTTTAAGCGGGCCCATGTTAGTCCAACGTTTGCATTTCACCTTTTCTTGGGCTAACTCTTTGGTAATATTTGAGGGTGAACTGAACAACACAAAACATGGCAAATGTCTGCCATCTATACATAACCCAATCTATTCATACGAAAAATAAATCAATAGGTGGCGCTTTAACTACTAACCCTCGGAGTGAAAACATTCAATCCGACGAATTACTTAGCACACAAGACAAAAATTTCTGTGGTGTTATACACTTGTCACTTTTTTACCACAGGCCATAACTAACAATGATCACAAAACATCACAAAAATCTGATGTGAATGTCCTCACAGAACATCAGAGTGTGACAATTAGGAACATGTCCAGCATCGTTAGGGTAGTGATAATTGGTCAAATGCAGGCCCGATTTTTTTCTAGATTGAAATTCTGTGTGTTTGTTTGCTTAAATTAACTAAAACTCTTTGAAGAAATACTTAATATTAATCACAGCTCTTTTTCTCCCACCACTACGTAACAGAACCAAACATCAACAAAATTAATGCACTGAGTGAGAAAAATGCACTAAGTCCAGGATGTAGTGATTGCATCATCAAACAAAGACACATATGGGCACAAAATCGCTGGCCAAGCCAGCAACACCACCGTAGTGCGATAACCCCAGTCATTGGACTGGGGCCATGGGCCCAAAGGGCCCCTTGTTCAAGACCAAGCTGAATTTCCTACTTTTCTCTTTCCCGTGAGATAGGCTAGAAACAGATGATTTTTATAAAGAAATACTTAATGCTGAGGGAAATGCAATTCCTTTCTGGGAAATTTGGTTTACCTTTTGGGAGTATTTTTTCCCATGCCTGCCATGGCTTAGCTGCAAACAGTATTTATGTCTTGAAAAATGTCTCAATCTGGATTGGCAAAATTAATGTCACTTTTTTGAGGTTTAAAGGTCCCATGAAATGCAAATAGAATTGACATGGTATGTGTCAAGTCTACAAGGAGGGACCAGAAAGCATTCAATATTTGGGTTGGTGATGACATCATTTGTGGTACCATTGATTTATCAGAGAGTAATAGAAAATTCCAGGTGACTGGACACTGATTTATAAACTGGTAGTGTATTCTTTTTCTGGCCCTGTTTATTGCAATGGAATGCCCCACAAAGGTTTGGAGTAGGTTTATCATCTCATTTCCTGGGACCTTTAACCTTAAATGAGGATGGCCCGATTTAAAAAATAAAGTTTTCATCTTAATTAGATGACCCTGACCCCTAAAACCCCATTCATAAATATAATTATTGACCAGTACTTACATTATCTACACACTACTAAGTTGTTAATACGTTTGAAACAATGAAAACTAATGATATAATCTACAACTTGAGGGAAAAAAATATTACAAAATAATTGTTTTTTTTTTATTTTTTGTCCAATTGGCACATTGCCCAAACCAGTCCATGTACAAAGTATGGGAAATTTCAAACATAAAATTTGAAATATCTAAAAAAATGTATTTTGGAAAAAAAAATGAAAATCAATATACAGGTTTCCTGTCACCACGCTCTCCCTCTCCCTCCTGAGAGGGAGAGCGTGGCGCACTGGTTAGGGTATTCGTCTTTGGTGCAGAAGGTCCCCGGTTCGAGCCCCGGCGGGGACACTTGCTGGTATTTAAAGGCACTATCAGTGATTTGCTATATCAGAAAATCAAAAAATCATCAAAATTCAGATTTTTGCATGTTTGTATAGGTATCCTAACATACCCTGCAAATTATAAGATCAAAATCAACCTAAGGTCAAAATCGGATATTTTAGTCATTACTGTCCGTACGGACACTTACAACAACACGTAATTGAATAGGGATTCAAATCTATGAACACTACTGTTTTCTTCCTTGTCGGTCTATTTTAAGTTGGAAACTAGATAAACTCACAACAATTCTACCAACTTGTTCCTTCAATTTAAGTTATTCCTACAAAATTAAAATATGTTGAATCTTTCGGGTTGAATCACTGACAGTGTCTTAATTGGGTACTAAAATTCTGGATGTGATTTGTAAGAACTATTGATTGAAACCTGGGATTCCGCTTTCCATGTGGTTCATTTGGACTTGGGCAAAGAACCACCTTAATTTACCTTGAACCACCTCTGGCAATTCGTAGAGTCAAACATACATTTCGACATTCGGGAAAAGAACCGGAAGTACTGTGGGGGAGGAAGGGATTTTAAAATGGCAACCCTATCTCTAAAAGGCAAACACGTCCCACCAGCTGTAGCAGCAATGGATCTCTTGAGGGGAACACGTCTGAACAGCAGTTAGCAAACCCTTCTCCTGATGTCCAACCAGCAAAGAATCAGCAGTGAAAAGATTGAAATTGCCGCTAATTGCCTCTTAGTGTCTTATTATAGGGTTAATGCGCAAGTCATCTTCAAAGATAATTGTTCATATGACATTGACCTCTAGGGCAAAGGCCTTCTAGAGAAAATATATTGCCAAAATTGGAATGAGTAAGCAAACGATTCCCAGGGCTGGTCCTGCAGTGTCCAGCAAAATTAACTAGCATCACGATATGGCTTCAATTTCTCATTATTAGTATCTTTATCTGCCAGTACCAGATCTAGGGTCATTTTCATGACTTGCACAGGTGTCAGAGTGAAATTAAAGGATGGGAGTGAGAGTATGACCTACAAATCCCAAGAAATTAATGGCGCATTTAAGGTCTATGGCCTGTTATGTTTTTGTAATAAATGCCTCGTCATTCAGAAGCCAAGATTTTTCCAAAGTAGTATAACAATTTTTGGTTCAGAAGATTTTCTGATTTAACCTGTGAAATCTTTGGTTAAAAGATGTTTGGTTTGGAAGTTTGAGCAAGGAACGTGACCATTTTGGTCGACCATATTACTTTTACACAGCCCTGATGGGTCTTACAAAATCACGTTTTTTGGCTCTCATATCAAATGGATTGAAAGATCGGTGTTAAACTTAACAGATGGGGATTTGAGGTGAGTCTCCTCTTAAGACAAAAACTTTTTATTTGATACAATTTGCTTGGTCAATGTTAAAATACCAAGCATGCCAGTTAAACTGCGGTAGTTTACAGGTGGCATCAATTCAGGTTCAAAAAGCTACGCTCTATACCTTCGCCCCATCATACTCCTGCATCAAACTAAGATTCATCATTAGCAGAATCTTTATAATATATATGAATTCACATGTGATGTTTCCTTGGATTAAGTTTCATATTTTGACGATGTTTCAGAGAAATTTGGCTTATTTCCGTTACAAAATATTATTTGTAGAGGCAGTATGGACCACTGTTGTTGCTACACATTATTATTGGCTCAAAAGAAATTCTGCATTTAAAGCTCTGAGGGGTAATGGTCTCGCAAAGGAAGTAAATGTAGTAAAATAATACTTCAAGTTAAATCTTGAGAGCTTTCCTGCCGGAGACCATACCCTAATGAGTCAAAGGTCATTGAAGTTCACTCTGTGCTCACCCTAGACAAATTAGCTTTCTCCATGTATATGTAGGATGTCAAAATGGTCTTATATCACTTTATAGCAATATGCCATAAAACAGTAAATCTTTTTTTAGAAAATGGAAAAAAACCATCTCCTCTCCCTTCCTATTGTAAGTCTGGCCTACACTCATACTGTTTTTTGAACGATGGGGTAACTACGCACGGAGGCAACGTCGTATCTGCATGCCTAATGCCAACATTGCTACTATCTGTATGCTTTTACTGTTAGTTGCAGTCAAAGCCACGAGTAAACAATGATAAGCTTCAAAAGCACCTCTTACAACAGATACAAGGTTGAGTCCTCAATGCTTAAATTTGCAATTTGCTGATCCAGCACCTTCGTTTTATCTTCATTGATCATCACTGGATATGCTTAGAAAAAAGCCTTATTCCCAAATTTCAGCTGAATCCCAATCTTGCGGTTTTGTGTCATACAATTGCTCGTTTCCCTCCTCCCACGGCCTTAGGCTAACTGTGCTGTAATTTTCTGTCCGTTTACGGACAGAATACAAAATTTCGAATTTCTTACAGATGCGACCGGATTTGCACGTAAGAATTTGGCACACATAGATTATTAATGTTAACTGTTCAGATTATATAAAATCTGAACATCTTTTAGGTAAGTTGGGGACGAGGCTGTGGATCACGAAATGTCCCTTTATATACTGATTAATTGGTAGACTTGCATACATGTAGGAGATATTGATTACTCCATACTTTTAGGTGGACAGAGTATAATTTTCAATTCCATGCAGCCCTAAAACATATTTTGATAAGTAAATTAAAGTGCGCCTATGTCACTTCATAAAGACAAACAAAACTGCAGTCCTGTACACAACCAAATTGCACTTCTACATGTATATTGGCTGGTCTTGACTGTTGTAACAGTGCATTTGACAGTGAAGAATCCTTGAACTGCTAATTTTATCACAGAAATAGAATAAGTTCCCTCACTTAATCATCTTCATACTATCACTTTCTCTGCAATGATATGGAACATGCTTAATACATACTTCAAAATGCGAGCCCTGTTTGACAGGTGTGAACACTTCTGTTTTTAGAATGTTGTCATGTGGGCAAGAGAGGGAGCTGTTGAACCTGTCACTCTTGTGAAGCTAGTATATTGCATGCAAAGTGAAGGTTGGTAAACACTTTCTTTTAATGTGAAACAATTCATGTTACTTTTTTAATAGCATTGTAATTGTAACTGCTTTAGGTTAAACAAGAATGTTGTGCGTGCATAATTAAGATGGCCACACAACTGTGGTTTAATCGCATTTTATTGAAAATATGCAAATGAGCTCATTACTATTCATAACCTGTCCAAAAAGTCTACATACAGCACACAACCTTGTCATGTTCTATCACCAGGCCATGTTAGAAGTTCATAAACTAATCGGTTTAGTCAGTAGAGTGGATATATTTTCTAGAAAATGTTGGAAGATATGCAAATGAGGTCATTTTCATAAATAAATATTCATAAATATTCATAATCTGTCCAAAAAGTATACAGCACATGACCTCATCATGTTCTATAACCATGCCCAATTAAAGTTCAGACAATAAATAGTTTAGTTTGTAGAGCAGATTACTGAACTTTGAAAATATGCAAATAAGCTCATTAATATTCATAACCTGTCCAACAAGAATTACGCAGTGCATAATTAAGATGGTCCCCACAACTGTGGTTTAATCACATTTTATTGAAAATATGCAAATGAGCTCATTAATATTCATAACCTGTCTAAAAATATACAGCACATGACCTTGTCACATTCTATCACTGTGCCATGTAAGAAGTTCATTGAGTAATCGGTTTAGTCTGTAGAGTGGATTGATGCTTTTGCTGCCCACTGCTGATTGTGTTGTGGGCGCAAACAAATATGTATGAATAATATATTCCTTTAAGTTGAGATCTATATGGAATATTGTTTTCAGAAATTTGCCAAGTGTGAGAAAACTGCATGGCACAGTAAGGTGCTGCAGTCCTAGGATATTTTATCCAAGATTCACAGCCTTGTCTGTGTCAATTACCTCCGAACTTGATATTTTCAATGCAATTTGTGGGATTCACAATGTGATGGGCTGGTTGCATTTTCCCTCAAGGTTTTTGACAGAAATTTTTTATAACAGAGCTTAAGTTACCAGCACTGAGAAAGGAAAAAGATAAAGGTACTCTTGCAAATGGCTGTACTGCGTATATGTGCATTCATCTGTAATATTATTATATTAGCTCACTATACAAACAGTAGCTGGCACCGAGTTACTCGTGATTGTTTTTTAAATTAAAAAAATCAACCCTGAAAAGTAGCAAGTTTTTGTATTATGCAGGTTTGGGGTTACTAACTTCTATTGTGCATTGTGAAGTTTACCAAAATTTAGCCCACACTAACTTCTTGCTTATATTGATTCAGACAACGGAATTTTAAATTGTGGAAAGGGTGATGTTTTGATCAAAACATTTGTATACATATAAAAATACATTACAGTCCCCGGACCGCTAGTGTCATCTGCCGTCGCGGTTTGTGAATGGGGCTCCCTCCCCAATGCACCCTAACCCGCCCCGACGCACTCCTTTTTTTTTTTTTTTTTTTTTTTTTTTTTTTTTTTTTTGCACCCACCCCTTCCCCAACACACACCACTCATTCCCCAACACATTCCACCCCCTCCCCAATGCACCCCCTCTGCAAAGCACCCCACCCTTCCACTGCACAATGCACCCCACTCCACCCCTCCCCACACATAAGCTGTATGGCATAGTAGTCTATGTAGGGAAGGAATTTTGCATCCCGATTTAGCGATACAGCAATTATGCATAATTAGCTCATTTGCATACCTAAGCCGCATGTATCACAAACTTTCAAATGGCAAAGAAGATGCGCACTATAATAGGCTTTCGTGCAGTGAAGGAATTTTGCATATCTGATGTACCGTTTCAAAAATATAGTGATTATGCTGATTTTTGCATATTAAATAGTTCATTTGCATATGTAATTTGCCCGAAATATGCCCAAATTCTAATCAGGTCGAGAACTATTCAACCCGCTTCCTTCCACCAAGTTACATCATTATACGCCTTACGGAACTCCAGATAACTTGTACACAATCCTTGCAATCATCGTAGCCCTTACAGAACTCATACGGCATGCAAATATATTTAGTGTTACAGACACACATACACACACAGACATACACACATGCACATACAACCAGAGTAATCCCTATGTGCCTTCTGCAATTCTTGCAGACGACACAAAAAAGCTAAATGCTATAATTGGCTTTACAATAGGGCTGTCACAGATAGGGATAGGCTAAATTTTAACCCACACTAAATAACTTCTTGTTTATATTGATGATTCAGACAACAAATTTTAAATTGTGTTAACAGTATGTTATACCAGTCAGTGTACACTTCATGTTCAAGTTTTTTGTTCTCTCATTTGTAGCTTTTGACTATATACCAATCCATTTGCAGCTATAACTGCAGTGTATCCCAAGGTCAGGGGTCCCTCATTTGGTACATGTGCAATGCAAGACATGGGGAGACAGTCATTTACACATCGCTTACCGTACTGCAATTAAAAATATCCACGGTTATTCATAATATTCAATTGTATACAGTAAATGCTGAATGAATTGGTGTATAGAGGGCAGTACTTCACTTCAGTATGTGAATACCAATCAGTATACTTTATTTTTCAAGGTTTTTGTTGCCACATTATTTTTAACTTTTGACTAGCTACAGAGGGCAGTATTACACCATTCAGGCAAGTCAGACAGCAAAACCTGAAAGGCTGTAATACTTCCATGTTATATACACTGTACACTAATTTCTATCGAACTGTTTTTCACCTGCAGCCATCATTAAATGGGAAAATAGGTCGATATTGTTCTGGTGAGACAAGAGCTTGATGAAGTAAACAGACAGTCGTGGATCCCTACCATATTCAATTACTGAGGAACACAGGCACAATACTCATTTTTCTTTTGTGTATCAAAAAAGCCTTATTTTCAAGAGGGGCTCTATCTGATGAGATAAATCTCACTAGGTTTTATGTACGCTTCTTAAACAGCTGTGAAATAGTAAGCAATTTCATTGGCTGGATGCCCGGGTTCAATTCGATAATTGAACCCAGGTGAATGCGCGCTGTGTACTGACGTTATGTGGATGTTGTTTGAAACGCTCAACGTCATACCAAGTTTTCTACATTCAGGTGCACCTGGCAACGTAACATCTCTTGCGTATGTTGTTGCATTCAAACAGGGTGTCGATTTTTCTCACGGGGTAGTGGCGGTTGCTTTCTTGTGTATTTAAGCCATAAGGATTGCCAAAACAAAATTGGTTTAAAGATGACCTTAAATTATATAAAAGTTGTTTAAGAATGAGCATAAAGGTAGGTTTTGGGAACCGGAACTCTCTTTACAACAATTGAAACCGCCGACACCATTATTTTCTGCGTGGAAGAACTCGCCGCAGCCTTGTTCTTCCACTTAAAATAATGGTATTGCTTGGTTTCAACGTCGTAAAGAGAGAGTCCAGTTCCCAAAATCATACCTTCATTCTCTAAATTCAGTATATAGGCATTCAGCTGATTTAAGGATCGTACTTAGCCACGTAGCGACTGCCTGGAAGTATCTCCTACACTTGCAGACCAGTGTTTTCATACCACAAAGATGATATTGTACACACAATTTTTCTCCTTACCTAAGGAAAATCCTTATTTCTTCTTGCAAAATGACAGGGCTGCATATGCCTCTTACAGAAGGTGAGAAAACAACATTTACAAGCAAAATGCTATCTTCCTAACCTACCTATTCCACAATCATTTTAGCCCATGATCTCTAACACAATGCAACACTTCCCAAACCCCCAATGGCCCCCTTAGAAATCATTTCAACATGACAAGATAGAGCTGTCCTCAGTAATGAAATTGCCGGGGGGGCCACTTGTATTCAAAGGTGATATGATGCCTGTGACAAGAAAACGCTAATTAAAAAGGGTTTGCTCTTTTTCCAACAGGCGATGTACGCGCGTACATGATTAGGGTGTCAAAAACAGCAACAAACCAACATATGGAAAGGAAAAAAAAAAGGGTATGAATTTTTTCGTGTGTACTCGGAAAGTGTGATGTACGTGAGGTCAAAAATCTTAAAAAAAATTGTAATTTGGGGAAAGTAAAGCAACACGAGCAAAGCCAGTTAATATAAGGGTATATTATCAACACAATTTCACTGCTTCCTTGTTTACGGTAGCAAAAAAATGGGCATAAAGACTTGTTTATGGTAGCAAAAACATACAAAAATGCTTGTTTAGGGTTAATTTTTTAGTCGTGGAAAATACGTGTTTAGGGTGCATTTTGGAAAGTTCCATGTTCACGCATTCATATCCACCTTTGAATACAACTGCCCCCCCCCCCCCCCCCCGGGCCCGGGGGGGGGGAAATTTGTTTCACTAATTAAAGGTGGTAAAGGGATAAAGTGGATTCAAACTTTACACGGTTAGAGGTGGCCTTATCTTCAGGGTTTGAAATACACAAGTTATGAATATGCCATATATGCTTGCAGCAGTTATTCTAGCAAGTGAAATAAAGGTGATGATTACACAATGGATGTGTCTATGCAGTCATGAAACTTGCATGACTTGAGCCCCACATAGCTGCAGCAGCATAGAGCTACGGGTATTCTCACCTTCTCTGTATCCTGTGTTTAATTCAACATAATTAGTTAAGTGACCTAGAATTAGCACATTGTGTGCAACTATTCACGAGTTTGGGCAGTCGTAATCGAGGCAATCTGCAGCTTACTCAGTGATGCCCAAGATGTTGGATTAAATCTTTGTACACCATAGAAATCAAAACACACTTGTAATACCAATACTTGCACTGTGAATAAATAACCCATCTTAAAGGGGGAGGGGTTACCAACCCCTCTAGTGAACTTTTCTCCAGTGTGCAACCTCTTGCCACCCAAGAATAATTGTATGATATCTTTAGAATATTCTGCACACTATGAACTCTAAAAAAACTGTTTATATAAAGCATATTTGCCTTCATATAGAAGCCAAAAATGCATGAAAATCGGATAGGCCTATTTTGGTCGTAAACAATTGGACTTCGCTTATTATTACCCTGTCCCCGTTCTTGTGGATATTGACCAATTTGGCCAACTCCCCCACTAGGTCATTTGATGTCATACTAACTAACTGTAGTACTGCTGGAATTTATTTGGCATCATGGAAAGAGAAGGGACCGCATAGCTATCCCACTGATCCAAAAATCAAAGCATTGGCGTGCTTTATACCAAATTTCCAAGGGGATGGTAATCTTGGTAAAAACTTGGTAAGACAAGGATTAAGGGATGCAACCCCCCCTGACTAAACAAGAATACATTTACTCCCAATAGAGTGGCTTATAACCAGATTCACAACTACCTAATAAATAAATTTATGCGATGCAAAGACAGATACATGTATGTGTGAATCAGTATGGGATTACACTTTTTAGTAGGGGACGTATTGGAAGTCATATCTTTGTGAGTGTGCAAATATCCGGATAAAATTTGGGTGAATTTTGGTACACAAGTACTTTATAAACATTGATAATCAAAAAAAATGATGGAAGCACTTGCCACAACCCCTTTCATGGCCCCCAGCTTGGATTTTCAAGGTTACCCAGGTAAAAATTTTAAAATGTTCCGATTGTGTTGCAAAGCACACCATTATGTCCTTGTCCTGTTTACAAGGATTCCCAAAAGTATAGTTTAATACACCTGTGACTTATAGTTTAGGATATGGGGTAAAAACTGTAAAAATGGTAAAAAAGGAAAAAAGATAAAAAACTTTTGGTTTGTACAGGGTTCAAAAATTAAAAGTTGCTCCAATTTTTGTAAAATGTGTTTCAAATGTTGGTATACGATAGAATAAATATAGGAAATAATTTTGACTATTTAACGTGTCTGGTTATTAACAAAAATAGCGAATAAAGTCAACAGCTATTGGTCGCTATTGGATTCTATTGACCTGTGACCTATTTTGTTGGATAACCGTGTGAAACCTAACAGCAGAAAAGATAACAAACTATTCCTTATATTTCAATCCTTTAAGCTAGTTAAACAAGTGCACCACATATCCTTAATCAAAGCCACTTTTTAACTTTTGCCCCTGTACAAACAAATTTGACTTTTTCACCCACCATTGAACAGTTTTTAAACCCCATAACTCCGAACTATCAGCCAATAGATAGTGTAACTAACCTTTATGGAATCCGTTGACCGACCAAACACATGGTGTGCTTTTTAAACACAGTCAGAACATTTTAATTTTTTGACCCCGGTATAACCTTGAACCCCAAGCGGGGGCCATTAAGGGGGTTGGCAAGTGCTTTTCCATCAGTTTAGGGATTTATCAAATGCTAAAGTAACTTGTGTGCAAAAATTCCAATTTTATCCGGAAGCGCACACTCTTACACTCGTCCCCCTGCTATTTGAAGAAGCCTTTTATGGCCAAGGTAGCTAAGCGATGAAAAAAGAAAACCCTGTTTTACGGCGAGTGGACCTTGTCGAGTAGGTCGGGTCGTCGGCAATTTTTCTTTTTAATTTATTTTCTTTTCGGTGGGGGGAGCTCAAAATTTGCCTAAAATAGCTCCAAAATGAAATCAAGAGAAAAAATGAAAAAAAATTTACGAACCAAAGTTTCTAAAAAAAAAATTGCCAAATTGATCAATTTGGCTAAAACAGGCTGATTTACATGATTTTGGAAACACAAAAAAAGAAATTCTTCATTGAAATCAGGGTCGGTCCGGGCCCGTAAAACAGGTTTTTTTAGTTTCGCGCCTAATGCTTACAATTACCTTGGGGAACTGTCCACTGTCACGCAGTAGGCTTATAGTTCCTAACTGAGAGCCCTTTGAATGTACTCAAACTGCTAAAACTCGAAAGCTTCTGGGGATTCGCCCCCTGGACCCCGCGGGGCCCCGCCCGGGGCAGTATAGATCATTTGCTTCATGTAGTGAAAAATGGATAGCTCTCCAAAAGCACCCCAACAGGCTAAACTCGGACATTAATGTTTCTCTGCTTCAATGATACAGATACCTGAGAGCTCTCCGGCCTTCCAACATGAACCCCTAAGCTTCAGGTGCTGCGCCCCTGGATCTCCCGCAGGGCTTCATCTGCTTCAAGAATTGAGATACCTGAGAGCTCTCTGAAGACACTCAAACAGGCTAAAAACCAAGAGCTTCTGGGGGCGCCGCCCCCTTTCCTCCCACCCATTTTGCTCACGCTACTCGCTGGGGGGGGGTACGTTAAACATCTTGCCCAAGCACCACATCCACATACTTGTGTCCTTATCTGAAGTATGAAGTGACGACGCGCGCGTTTACCCCGGGCCGTCTTTTCAGTTGTAATGCGCTTGTGCTTTGCGTACCGCGTGCTGAAGTGGTACAATGTGTACGCCCTCGTCGCTACTTCATACTTCGAGCTGGACAGAGTATAGCTATGCCATTGAAGACTTATCAAGCTCCAACTAGCAGTGATAACAATTGTTTCAAGTGAAACCAGCAAAATGTCTTCATCAAAGACCTTGGTTCACGTGTTCCCACACGTGTCTCATCAAGTCTGTGCCATTTGTAGCTTGCTATGATGGCACAGGGTTGGCTGGAAAATACCTGTGGCAGTATTTCGCAGTGGAAATGTAGCATTTTAGGTGGCAATATCCATGAACTTTAGATTTGTATGAAATGATATGAAACACAATTTTTGTTTATAAGCACAAATAAGGGTTAAATTTAAAACTACTTTCTTCGCAGCCAAATTTTTTTTTTGAGACCGTTCCAAGATTCTAAGGATAGCAATCCATAATTACATCCCTACAGGGGGTAGCGCAAATGGGGGGTACTCCTGTGAAGTAACTGTTTCCAGTGGTACCTGAATTATCATCTAAATATATTTCCCACATACATGATCTCGTTCATGCAAATAGTGCTTCACCGGAGCTTGAAGAACTGGCAGAATTTCCAAAAATTTAGCCATGGAGCTTACCTTTGTGAGTTTTGTTGCAGTGGAGGTCTTAGGACTGATCACAGCAAGAAGAAAATACAGCATAGATGCGAATATCATACATGTAGATAGTTTTTCAGACGCATCGTATTGCTACCATGGTGACCTAGCCATCTACACCAATTGTATAGTGACAGCTCGAGAGGTATGGCACCTGGTTTTAGCAGGCCCCGATAGCTTGTTTTTAGCATAGCAGTTTTCTACACATTTTCTGCCATTGCTATGTCATTTTAAGATTGTTTAGCATTTTTTCCCTATACGTTTGCACTATCAAAATGATCAAAGCAAGAGCTGTTGCAAAATTGCTACCAAATATCCTTAGCGTGACCCTGCTGGTTAGGATATTCGCCCTTGAGCTAGCTGTATCTACTCAGGACTAAATTCTGGATTAATTTGTGTATTGAACTAGAGTTCTCCCTAGTTCATTTGGACTTGGCAATCAAATAAGAGAGATCCTTCCTTCGGAGGGGATGTTAAAGCCATCAGTCTCATGACAAGAGTTATACCGTACATTTGTACATCACAGTCAGTTTTGAGAAGAGTAGGTGGTAACCCCTGAATTGTCCCAAGCCTCCTGGTCAGTTTCTAGGGATACCCCTAGTAGATGGTTAATCACTGCTGTTATACCAGACCTTTGAGGGCTTGGTCCTCTAAATTTAAATAAAGTGATATTAGTGCTCTTTACTTTCCAAGCTGCAGTTTTATATCGTAAAAATTATTTTGAAATTTGGCATACTTTCATTGTCAGCCAGGATTCTTTAACAAAGCAGGAGTGCAAGGCAGAAGAAAAACTATGAATAAACCAACACTAGTATACTGGTTCTCTTACCTCTTAAAGGTGTTGTTCCGATTTATGTGTAAGGTTTCTCTACTTGATATGAGCGCCTGGCACGTGCACATACACCCATCAGTACCGTGGTACACACACTTGCGGTTTTGATGGTAGACGCAATATGCATGTTTGCAAGGCCCTATTCAATACTGTGCTCATATTGATGATACCACTAAAGCAGTGTTTTCATTGTTATATCTTGGGAATGAAAGGGCTTGTATGGCTCAAATTTCAGGACGACATGAGAAAAATACTGCCTTTCATCTGAATATCAAAATCGATACTACTTCCGGGTAATCCGGGGGGGGTTGGGGGTCCTAAAGACTATTCAGATCACGCACCTTTAACATGTACTCAAATACCTACAAAATGTAGTGAAAGCACATAGGATTTACCGGTAACATAAACATTTCATACAGTGATGCTAGTTCCCCTCTTGATACACATAATAAGTATCCTACTTGAGTGAAGAGTTCTGAGGAGTATCTGCTTACTGATGCACAAACTCTCCTTGGTTCCCCACTTGTGTCTGATTCTCGAAACATCACTATATTTCATCATTTGCAATAAAGCGTTTTCAATATTTACAGACTAATAGCCACAAATTACATATTCTGTAGGCAAAATATACAGAACAGTATTGTTCTCTATTTTGGTTCTACTAGAGCATGCTTACCTGTTTTGATTACACTATACCGAATTGCATCTTTCTCCCGATAGATGCAAGGCCAAAAAC
>JAMKCH010084687.1:0-52519 GCA_023653785.1 Ophioderma brevispina | reverse complement strand
ATGTGAGAGTATAAAATTATGTGTGTAGGAGTTACAGTGCATGGAGTTGTGTATATTGCATTTTGTTAGACAAGTTTCAAGCCATTTAATAATAATACTACAGTAAGCCAACAAAGTGTACATTTCCTGATATATAGTATTTGAGTGTGAACGCTGCCATTGCATTAGGCCAATGTTATGTTTCCCGTAACATTTTTTGCAAATAATAATGAGGCAACTATTTCATTTTTCATTATTCATTATGCGTAATTTTGAAGTAACCGCAATTTCACCAACCTTCAGCGTGCTCTAATAGCTACAATATTGTGTCAAACCACCACCCTACATTTAAAAATGATTTTTGCAACTGTTCTTTGGTTTAAAATCAACTAAAATCACATTCCCAAGATTTGATCACAAGAAGAAACCTTGATATTTTCTTTAAAATTCAAAATAATGAACTTTTTAGAGATTTCAGCATCTCAAATGCGGGCAGAAAATCATAACGCGGGCGGGTTACGGGAAACATAACATCGTCTTTCATACGCCTTATAAGGTGACCCTCTTAGCCATACATACAAATATATTAGATCATGCTTGAAGTGAATAAGCTGAATACGCCATTGTTATGTAATAAGATCTTTTCAATGGGGACAATTTTGATAGCAGGCAAGTTCAAAAGATTTTCTTTCAGGTCTTCTACAACCAATCAAGTGCAAATTCAGAGAAATTTGTAGCCTAAAAAATCACCTGTCCCTTTAAGGTGGCCCTAGGTATAGCTTAGATTTAAGTCTCAACGGATATATTTCTTGAAATTGGATCATTCATACTGCATGGTGTGACTTTAAATAAACAAGATTGATTTGTGTGGGTTGCAGAGATGCCAAATTATCATCTTAAATCCAGAGTCTAGGTAAGCTTCTAAAATAAGCTCCTTAGTTCATATTGCATGACAGATTTTGTTGCAATGTATAGGTTTGCATTTGATACAAATTTCTCTCAAATTACACTGGATCGATTGTAGTCCACCTACCAAGAACGTTTCAAAGGTTTATTGGACAAATAAGTACAAAAGAAAACCGCAAATCTTGTTTTGAACTTGCCTGCGATCCTACTCGTCCACCATGCTTTTTCTGGTGTGCACGGCATAAATACTAAATCATCATCTTATTACATAAGGTGTGATCTAATACACTGGTAAGCATTCCAAATATGCAGATAACCTGGGGTTCAGAAAAATTGAGGGCACTTTCGGGAAATATCCTCATGTCTATTTAAAGACACTATCAGTGATTTGAAAAATATTTGAAATTTGCAGGAATAGCTTCAAAGTGAAGGATACGTCTGTAGAATTCTAATAAGTTACCTTTTCCACCTGTAGAATTGACAGAAAGGAAGAAAAAGGCAGTGTTCTATGATACGATTCCCCATTCAATTACGTGTTGTAGTAAGTGTCCGAACGGACAGTAATGACTAAAATTTCCGATTCTGTCCTTATTAGGTTGCTTCTGGTCTTATCATTTGCAGGGTATGTTAGGATACCTGTACTTGTTACATACATGCAAAAATCTGATTTTTGATGATTTTTTCGATTTTCTGATTTAGCAAATCACTGATAGTGTCTTTAAAGCAAGCAGTATCATCATTGTATTTATCTGATATAAAATGATTAACAGCAGGTTACAGCTTATTTTCAACAAAATATTTTTTTTTCAATTTGCTCTCTCAAATGTGCCCGCGTCTCTTTAAAAAAAAATCTGTTGTGTGTTATTTCTGGACTGAAGGGGTGTTCCAAAGCATGATATGCAGTAGTAGATATCTTCCCATTGGCTTTTATTATTCCACTTATCCCTCCTGCCGTATGTTTATTTTATACACGTCTTCTGTCTAAAAACAATATCTCTGTGTCAATCTTCAATCAGAGATACTGAATGAAGACCGGGGGGGGGGGTTTTTTTTTTTTTTTTTTTTTTTTTTTTTTTTTTTTTTTTTTTTTTTTTTTTTTTTTTTTTTTTTTTTTTTTTTTTTTTTTTTTTTTTTTTTTTTTTTTTTTTTTTTTGGGAGATACTGGCTTTCAATTCCATACCATCAAATAAATAATTCTTGTTCGCTTTTACAACGAGTTAGAATAAGTAAACATAGATCTAGACCAGTAATCAGTGTAAGGTAAAATATCCAATTAAAAATAATGGCATTGTTAAAATTGGTCCTTGGAGGATATTTGCGAAGATTGCGTTAAATCCTCAGACGGTGAACAAATATTGCAGCTAACTTCTAAATTCAGTTTGCACACAAGCAGTACAAAATGCAATTTTAACATCAAAAGAAAGCCCGCTTGGCACTTCAGAAGCAATTTAACTGAATAATTCCTCTAAATCTTTTCCAACCTCTTCCCCTCCTGACGGCGATGTTCCTCACACGCACATCCAATTTGCCAAACAGACACAACCAGCCACTAATTGTAGGATAGGAATGGAAAAAGGCAAGCAAATTAGCATGATAACTGGCTGAATGCATAGAACATACATGTCCAAGAAGCAGTTATTTCGTCTTGTCTCAAGTTTTACGCCGAAGTAGTCAGGGGCAAGATGACAGGAATCCTAATCAGGGGATATGGGACAGGGTGGCAATTCAATTGAGGCACCTGAGTACGCACAAATTACCCGATTAAGCCTCGAAAATATGACGGCAAGCAGGCATTTTACCATGTTAATTTCATTGTTGCGACACACACTTGATGAATTTATCCTTCGTCCTCCTCCTCCTGCTCGCTGTTATTCTCTGTTTTTAGTATGGCAACTTGGGGGCAATTTCCGTCCACTTATCGCTATTGATTTCTCGCTCGCTTCTATGGCGTATTACATGTTGTATTGATAGGATGGAATAGAGGATTCAGATGACCATGATGGCAAATTCTCAGTTGGTATTTTAAATTTGCGGTTTAGATGGGAGAAGCCATTATTGCACTTTGAATTAAAATTTTCATTAGTTTGGATTAATTTAAAAAAAAAATTCTTATGGTTATGGTTATCTTGTGTGTGTTATGAAAGTGATTATATGGGTAGAAATAGTGAAGTGTAGCTTCAAGTTGATATTGTAAATCCACCATATATTAAATAAAAAATATTGTCATCAATGAAACAAAACCGCTTGCAAAATGAACTTGTTTTGACATGTTCCTAGAACTTGCTCTGAGGCCTATTCAACAGGGGACTCCGGCAAAAAAAAACCAAAAAATTCTTTGCAAGTATATATTTCTCCCATGATTGACCGAGGTCTTAGGTGCAATGAGAGATTTCATGTCATCCATATTTTCTGTGATATGTAGTGATTTCTTATCGATTAGACACTCAATTAATCCCTACCTTTTAGTTGGATACCAGAGGGTGTTTTGAATCAATCCCATGATGCATAGCAATGTGCCTATACCGTACTGTACTAAACACATGTCAGTACTTAGGGATAAAAAGTGTTCCAAAAGTTTAAGAACCACAAGACATTTCATAATCATGCAAAAAATTCCCCAAGTACTAATGCTTTGCGGGCTAAATTGAGCATAAAGTCAGGGGTTTTATGTGTTAAGAATAGGATTTTTATGTGATCATATGACCCTATTGAGGTGAAATTTCCCAAAACTGGTGCATTGTGGGATTGACTCAAAACACCCTCTGGTTGGATACAGAAATAAGTTAAAATGAAAACAAAGGTGATATATATGCATGTATATGCTTGTATTTCAATAGAAACCATAGGCTGAATTTCCTATTTGCTCCTATTCAAAATTAACAATTTCACAATTTTTGTACCAAAGAAACAGTTCTCAAGCTGCAGCTTAATCCTTTCAGATAGGGATATTTTTATTGCAAAGTTTTACACCAGTGTCAAAATAAGAATTTTCACATTTTAGGGACACCTGTTATTTGAAATCTCTCGTTGCACCTTTAATTCATCAATCATCTGTCAAACCAATATAGAAGTCTATACACTGTTAAAAATGTCCTTAAATTTGGATTCTGTAACTAAGTTGAAATATTCCATACTTTTCCCCCCCAAAATACAGAATTTGTTGCATTAATTAGCATAAAATTTATGCTAATTAGTGTGATTAAATTTCACCCACCTAAACGCCTACACATAATAGGACACATCTACATGCTTACCGACCGGGGGAAGGGGGGGGGAAGTTTCTCCCTGTGGCTCCAAAAAGCAGGACATTGCAGCAAAAATAAAGTAAATTTTGTGATTTTTGTGTGCTACATGCATGTGCATTTTGTCAAGTTCAGACTTAAAGGTGCAACGAGAGATTTTGAGGCACCCAAATATTGTGTTATAATAGTGATTTCATATAGATTGGACACTCAATAGATTTTGTGTACCTTATATTTGGCCACAGAAATGTCTTAAAAGAGAGAAAAGGATGATTTTAACTTGCTTATATTTCAATATAAAACATAGGCTGAATTTCGTATTTGCTCCTATACGAAATTAGAAATTTCACAATTTTGGTAGCAAAGAAACATTTCTCAGCTTAATCCTTTTAGATGGGGATTTTTTTTATGGAAAGCTTTACATCAGGGCAAAAATCAGTACTTTCGATTATTTTAGGTACACCTGATATTTGAAATCTCTCGTTGCACCTTTAATTGGAGCAAATCACTGGGACGACTTAAAAATTTTGCTTCCTCTGAATGGATTGCCTTGGTACCGCACTGATTCTTAAATCACCCACAACAAGAGGAGGATGAGTGTTCTTCCCACAATGCATTTCATCCAATACAATTTTAGCACTGGTTTTCAAGTGAGTTTTTGACAAAAAGTACAATGAACTGAACTCTTCTCAATTTTGCAATTTCAATATTTTTTGTCACTATAAACTTGTGTGATAACCAGTGCAAAAAATGTATTGGATTATAGTTCAGTTTATTTTTACAGAACAAAAAAGAGTCTGGAAATTTTGCTGGTAGACACTGAGTCGATTTTATGGATATTTCTGACAGACTATAGAAGATATTAAAAGCTAAACGGCATGTCAATGAACAATGAATGGTGATAGTGAGGTCATTAACACTGGCTAGCAGTCAGTGAAAATAAATAGTCAGAAAGGTTACTCCGGACTCTGTAAATTGAAATATTCCATATTTGGGGACTATAAAATGGGCCCTGTTCATATGTCCATTCTTGGGGAAAATGTTAACCCTGGAATTACTAAAGTGTTAACCCTGGAATTTCCATGATAAAAATGTTAAAGGCACTATCAGTGATTTGCTAAATCAGAAAATCGAAAAAATCAGCAAAAATCCGATTTGTTTATGTCTGTAACACATATAGGTGTCCTAACATCCCCTACAAATGATAGGACCAGAAGCAAACTAATAAAATCTGATATTTTAGTAGTGTCCGAACGGACACTTACTACAATACGTAAGTGAATGGATAGTCATATCTTTGAACACTGCCGTTTTCTTCTATTTCTGTCAATTCTTCAGTTGGAAAAAGTACGTATGAGAATTCTACAGGCTTTCCTTCACTTTCAAGCTATTCCTGCCAATTTCATATATTTTGACTCTTTTGGATAAATCACTGATAGTGTCTTTAACCCTTTCTGTCTGGAGCTGAATTAAAGGGGGATGGTTTGGTGTAGGTTAAGTATTGTAACTTCTTAGTGATCGCGACATTCGGCAGGGACCTTTTTTTAATTACGCATCACTTGCATATGAGCTCGCCTTGTTCCCCATAAAAATTGTCCGCATATACACAGCTGCTATGTTACTGTGATGGTAAAGAACCATTGGCAAGCTTGTGCCGGAAATTATAGAAATGCTGGTATAGTTTTCAGTTGTATCTTTGCTCAAATTCGAGTTATTCATTGCACAGGTCGTTTGCTCTGACCTGGCTCAAAGCACATTCCGATAATCATCGTGAACCGGAAGTCAATATTCCACTTGACCACCCGACTAGACTGCGCATGCGATTTCTGAACTCAAAAAGGGCTTTTTGCACTTTGTTGCACTCACATTATGAAATATTTTGTGCTATTTTGTGTGATAACAACCAACTGCATGCAGCCACCCATTGATGTATATTAATTTTGCCTGTAGTTTTCACACACTGTAAACATTCAAAATTTTCAAATTGATTTAAAAAAAAACCTGTAATGTAATTGTATCCTTCACACTAATGCTGTCATGTACTTAATAAAATGGAATAAGCACATACAGAGAGGTGTGAAGGATGAATTACTGTAAAAGTGATAATTTTCGCGTGTGTAATTTTTCGCGTTTCAGCGATTTTTAACATTTTTGCTTGTTTTTAAATTCGCTCTTTTCAGCTATCCTACATAGACCTACACACAAAATAAACATTTTCGCGGGTTTTTATTTCGTGCTAGCTTCAGAAGCGCGCGAAAAGCGTGAAATTAATGTAGCGCGAAAATTTCCACTTTTCAGTATGCCAAGTGGAAGTGACTGTGATTGTTTTATGTGGCAAAGTAATTATTGAATTCACTTTTTTTTTCAACAAACGAACTTAGGTATTAGCATAAATGAATTTGTGTTGTAGTTGTTTACAAACCTGATTTTGAATATTGCATTTAAAATGAATTGCCTGTGCAAACTTCATGAGGGAAAGTTTTGGAAATGTAAGAAGCGTTTTGATAGTAAGGGTCTGAAGGTAAACCTTGGGTAGACAAAAGTGCTGGTAGTGGGGGAGGAGGGGAAGGTGGTATGAGTAAGGTAGACACATGTGGTGTGTGTGGGAATAGAGTAAAGCTATTCAGTGTGGTGTGAGAAAGGTGGGAATGGATCATGGGAGATGCATCAAGATGAAGAGAGTGACCCCCCCCAAGTTTGGCAAGAGACTTATTTGTGGAAGATGTGAGAAGGGAGCTGGCGGGATGGTGGAACAAGAGGAAAAGTTGTGTGATGAGGTGGAATCGGTGAAGTAGTTCAGATACCTGGGGGGAAATCATGTTTATGGGGGTGGGGTGGTGTATGCGGGATGGCTCACACATGGCTGTGACAGCTAGAGTGAGTTATGGGTGATTGAAGTTTTAGGTAATTTGGGGATGAGGCTGCTGTATAGATCCTTACTACCTACCAATGGGGGGGTAAACAAATTCCTTAATAAGGCCCCTACATGTATAATAATTCTGCTCCTGCTCTTTTTTTTTTTTCATTTTGAATATTTTGGAAAGTCCAAATTTTAAAATTCGAGAATTCAGTAACAACCCATGAAATTTAAACCGGCTAGCATGGTTCACCATGGCAACCATGGTAGAACTGTGCTGACCATGGCCCACTGCTCTCTGCCATGCTTGACCATGGTCAACCATAGATTTGAGAATGGCACCACAGACCACGTGTGGTTGAACGCTATGGTTTTGTCTTGGTGTCTTGTTATGTTGTGTCATCTTAGGCATGATGATGAGCATCTAAAGTTGATCTTCATGATGATAGCATTCAAGTTGATCTTCATGATGAGGAGCATCTAAAGTTATCTTCAACTGTGTCAGAGTTAAGCAAGCCAAGCTGTGTCGTGTGACATTAGTATAGATTCTGAGTGATATTGCAACTGTTCACTGTTCAGGCATTTCAAACTAAGACTATACACTATACTGATTGATTTTCTAGGCTAGGGACACTGACCGCCTGAGATTCTTAACTTATTTAAAAATGTCACCAATGTGATTTTATACAAGACCATGAAATAGAGCTAAAATAAGACTGTCATTCTGTTAGCTATATAGAAAATAGAATTAGCATGCATTTGTAGTTAAAAGCAACACCTTCCAAAATTTTGCAACAATGGGAAGAGCAATTTAAAAGATAACAACCCATGGAAACCCCTGTAATTACTACTGCAATGTTCTGTCCACTCAGTGCTCGGGATTACTTAGATATCCTCCTAGTGGCAAAAGAGAATATCTGCTTTCCTTACTGGCTGCACTTTACAGGCTAGAAACTGCTCGCTCGATGTATTCCACACATATGTGAACATTCGAACCTTTTAAATTCACAGGCAGATATGGTATTTTGATCATTGCAAAACCAACAAGTCTACAATCTTGGAATTAATTGGTGGGACACTTTGAAAAATTGTTTTTCCCCCAACCAATGTTGAATGAGGTATAGACTTCAGGCCCTTAAAGGTGCAACAAGAGATTTCACATATCAGGTGTCCCTAAAAAATCGAAAGTACTGATTTTTGCCCTGATGTAAAGCATTCTATCAAAAATATCCCCATCTTAAAGGATTAAGCTGGGAATTGTTTCTTTGGTACAAAAATTGTGAAATTTCTAATTTCATATAGGAGCAAATACGAAATTCAGCCTATGTTTCATATTGAAATAAAAGCAAATCAAAATCGCCATTTTCCTCTCTTTTTATGACGTTTCTGTCACCAAATACAAGGTAGGAAATCTATTGAGTGTCTAATGTATATAAAATTACTATTTTGAAACAATATTTGGGTGTCTGAAAATCTCTTGTTGCACCTTTAACCAGAGGAGCAGATCCTCTCCCCCAATTCTTCAAAGTGACTGAAAGTTCCTATAAAGGGTTAAAAAAGGGGGAAATATATTTTTCAAGCATAGGAAGGGTTTGTGCTTTTTTGTTTTAAAAAGATTCATGTTTGCTATTAGGTCCCCCTTTTTTGGGGAGGTGAATTTAGGCAAATAAGTCCCCTTTTTGAAAAAAAAATTACCTCTCTAAAAAAAAACCCTGGTTACGGGCCTGGTTCAAGTCATCAGCAGTTTTGCCAATTTCCCAACATTGATTGATGGGGGATGGGCAAGGAGAAATTTAAGAGGAAGGTTGGGCTTTCAATTGCTCTTTTGCAATTCTTACTGCACATAGTTCCAACTTTTTGGCTAGTGGAGTTCACCCACTCAGTGCACGGCGATCCCTGTACAACTTGAATGGTGTCCCCGTCATGGTTAGATGATTGTCTGCAAATGCAAGCTGCTAAGTCACTGTGATGGTAAAGAACCACTTACAATCTTGTGCTGGGAATTATGGAAATGCTGGTATGGTTTACAGTTGTATCTTTACTCACATTTGAGTTATTCGCTACACAAGTCGTATGCTCTGACATGGGCTAACTTTTGATATGATCATCACAAGTCTTGATAAGACCACTTTAATATAATGAGTACTTGTATTTCTAAACATTGTGGTATTATTAGATGTGTAAAAAATTTCCAGTATATTTCTGAAGATACGCTTATGTGCTAAGCCTTACTAATGCACTTGTCACTCCTAATTGGATTTACTCAGTTGTCGGGTAGGGGGTCTTATTCTTCTGTATTCGTCCTGAGGAGGGGGAATAGGTTTTTTCTCTCTGGTCAGTTGGGGAATAATTTTGAGCTTAGGTGATTGGAACCAATGTAAAGTTTGGGGAATAATTAAAAATAAAATTGTGGCTTGGATGGGGATGATTAGGATTTCTGGAAAAATAGACACCCCTGGTGGTCTGCCATGGTCTAAATATGACCCAGAGGGTGTTTGAACCAATCCCATAAGGCATTGCAATGTCGTATACTGCACTGTACTAAAACAAAATCAGTACTAATGATTAAAGTTTTCAAGAAGCTTATGGACCAACAAAGTCAAACATTTCATAATCATGATAACAATTTTAGTCGTTTTCTGGGCTAAAATGATTGTAAAAGTCCAGGATTTCAGGATTTTTTATGTTAAGAATCAGAATTTGTTGGGATCACATTACCTGTCAGTGAAATTCCCAAAATGGTGCATTGTGGATGGACTCAATTCACGCTCTGCTATAGACCATTCCCATGATATGGCTGGAGTCGGGCTTGTTAAAGTGAAATGGTGGGCTATGGGGGACAGATGTGGACTCTATTGCTAGGTCAGAGGTCAAGGTCAATACTGAAAATGAGGCTTGGCTTGGTTATGTTGGACTCATACAGGAAATCTGCTTACTTCAATCCGATGTTGATTTAAACTTGTCCCACAAAGGGCATGGTTCTTTAGGCAGATGCAGAACCTCCCTAAAGATATCCACATAATATATATTCATTTCGATTCACCCTGCTTATGACGACACCCCCCCCAAGTTGACGTACTACCCAAATTCTTCCTTCTTTCGTCTTGGGAATAGACAAGAGGGTAAAGTTATGTTTTAGATCCCTGATTCTGTCATGTTTTGGCAGATTTAGCTTACTTGGTGGCCTTGAACCTTGTGAAAATCTATTAAATGTCATTTATAAGCCTGGGACATAGTTTTGTCATTTTTCGCTTGCGAAGTCGATATTTTTTAAGGGATTTATACTTTGACTTTGCGTCGGGTTTGCAACACACAAACCCAGAATAATTCACACCCATAGGCGACTAGCGTAGGGCGTGGCAATTAAGCACACGTTATATCGAGAGTCATAGTTCCCTCTTACTACTCTTTATATGTGTTATATATATTTTTTTATATATTCTAACGGGTATATGTGATTTACAATGTTTGTGAGAATTGTATTTGGAAATGTCCGGAATGCCTTTCGTTCTCGTTTCCAAATGGCGTCCGGTTGTTTACATTTTATAAATTATGCACGATCTTCCTTCACACAATGAGCGTCAATGGGGTTTACTACATATTTTCCTTAATGATGTCTGCGGACCTTCCTCGAATGTTCAAGAGGTATGACCTTTGATAAGGGGGGTAGGATTGTTTTGGGAAACTCTTTTATATATAATTTTTCTATCTAAACTTAGTAAATTGGTAATCGGGTATCCCGCTTTGGTGCGTGCTTCAGGCCGGTTGTTTCCCTTATAGGCCGCGGCTTGTACGTGACTTGTTCGACGAGTCGCCGTCAACGGGACTCACACCCACGCTGATACCAGCTGGTCCTTACTCCGGGGCGAATAGGTGAGCCGTGCGTATCGGTCTCAGGTCTTGCACCTGGTTTGCTCTGGAGTTTGGACGGGGGTATATCCTTGAGTTTTCGTCCCTTCGGTACTTGGACGGTGTAGGGATAATTGAACGGTAATGAGCGGTAGCTCCTCCGATGCGTAAGCGAGGTTCACCCGCCGTTACACAGCTTTGGGGAGGTTGTCTTGTCAGTCGTCCGCGCCTCAGGGGTGCGTTTAACTGATAGGATACTGGGCGTGTGGTAGCCGTCTTCGTTACCCACCGATCACAATACCACGGCTATAGTACCCATCGCCATTATAGGGAGTTCCTCCGCTGATGTAAGCGGGGGTTCACCCGCCTTAGTTAGAGGGTACACACCCGCCCGGTGAGTTGTCAAGTCGCAGTGCCCAGGGGGTGTGGACTGGCTGGATAATGTGCATGTGTCCAACGTTTTCGGTTATACCCTACCGATGACGGGGATCAATGCCATGGTGGTCCACCGTACCTAAGGTGGTTGTGCCCCCTTCGAGGGTCAGCTAACGGCGGGCGCTGCCCTCCTCGGGGCGGCAGCGTTCACCGGTGGCGGTTCCCGCTGCAAGCACGGGGCCTGTGCTTCAGCGAAACCCACCGGCGACGTCGGGCCCCTTCTTCCTTTATATCTATAGGGCGTTTTGCGGTCTTTTACTGCCGCTGGTCTCGATTTGCCTTGTGCCTTCATCCTCACCAGGGTGATGTCGGCGGCTGCAGGCGGCTGACCCGGGCGAATCTCATCGGTGCTGGTCCATGGTATGTAATCCCGGATTAGACCAAACAAAGGGACCAGTCACTGAGGGATTTGCCGGACGATTTCGAGACAATTCCCATTCATCAGCTTTGAATACCCCATTCATGGGAAATCACTGTCTGGTGGACGGGTGTTTTCTCCCGATTATGGCCACGCTTCGCCTGTTTAGTACGGGCGATTAACGGGCTCAATTACGCTGGCCTCCACTCATTCGCCGTCGCTCCCGCGGGAAGTTCTGGCGGCAGGAGTGTTTGGCTTTTCAGCGAGGCGGGGCTTGCTCTACTAGTCGGCGGCCCCCCTGCTTCACTGGTCACCCCCCGGTGGCCATTGACACCATGTTGTGTGGCACGAACCGCCACGCGCGCACGACGGGCTGGACCGGTGAGCACCTCTGAGAGTAGTGTCGCTCGATCGAACCCTCGTGTGAGGCCGTTGCTAATTCTCGGTAGTAGAAAATATTTACAACGACCGTTCTCACGGGGGTTAAGGTTCGGGAGATTTGCGGCGTGTTTAGCCTACGCATTGCCGTTCTTTACAGGTGATTCGTTGGCTTTTCCTGCGCTGGTTCTCCACCCTGAGGCACTCTCCCTGCGGCAGGGGTTTTGCTGAGCAGGATCATTCGGTTATCAATTTTGTGATTGCGGGCCATTGCTAAATCCTCTTAGGGGGAAGTTATCGTACAATAGACATTCATCTCAGGCTTTACGAATCGATACGCGGACACTGCCTATTCACAGGGAGTTGAAAACCTATTTTGGGGATCAACGGGCTCTGTGAAAGGGGCATGACTCTGTAGGCTCGCCGCCTGTGGGGGATCCAGGCGCATCTTTGCCGCGCAGTATACCCGGCCCTTTATTGCCGTGAAAGCCGATCCTCCTGGATTGGCTTGGCGGGCGAAAAAGGGGGGGGTGCGCACGGGCATGCGTTAGTAAACCTGGCGGATGGGCGTTGGCCAACAAGGTTGGTCTGCCTCTCCCGCTTGGGTTGGCTTAGCGTCGTATTGCTATGGGTCGTCAGGGGTCACACCCGGGTTTTTGATCATCTTAAACCGGGTTTATGTCAGTGTTACCTCTCGGTCATATGTCATCACGGTTTACTGACTCCCTGCTTACCTCCAACTCAGGTCCCGTTGACAACGGTCATCGGCGCTGGTGTATGCTGTAAGGTGACAATTTGTGGAAGATTGTCTTAGTTACTTGCGGTATTATACACCCTCGCACTGCGTTTTTTTACTTTTTTGCTTTTTTTTTTTTTGGCCCGTTCGGGGCGCGGGTGTTTGTGTAGGCGGAGGGGAGGGGGTGCGGTGTGACTACTTCAGCGGACACACCGTGGTGGCTGTATTCTTATTACCGGTGTAAATGTATGTCCTGTACTTGCCTTTTTTAATGATTATTACACGCATACACATAGACCAGTACATCCACGGGGCCTTTGACTACTATCCGTATTTGTTCTTGCGTAGTTGTTCGGGTCAACCATGTGGTGGGTACTTAGAGCCATTATCGCCTCAATCCCTTTCCGGGGGATTCGGGCGATGGGAGCATAGTTTCATCTACCCGATGGGGGGGGGAATTACTGGCCTGTGTTAAGGCGTGTCGCTTTGTTACACGGGACAAGCCATGGGTGTGTTGATTCGTTGCGGGGGACGGAACCAATTCGCGCGGACTGGGACACCCCCCCTAGTTATGCGGTGTCGTCTCTGATGCCTGGGGCGGGGCGCTTGCTCGCCAAGCTTCCTCGGGACAGCAGGAGTCGGGGTATTCCTACCACACCGGGATGCACGGGGCACAGCTTCCAACCTTCACTGGTGGTAAGCGGGCTCCGTAGCTTCATGGGTGGCGTCATATCTATTTATGATGCCTACCCTTTTTGGATTCAACTTTCTCTCTTAGTTGTCTCTTCCGTGTTGGGACTCGACTCAGCCATTCAATCCGGTTCTTCGGGGAGGCTTACGTCTTTATTATTAGGCGTTTGCAGCCTCTTAGGATAAGTAGCAGGTTGTCTTCGAGCTCAGCCCCTCCTGGGTCCGGTTTGGAGAGGTTTTGTTTTTAATAAAATACAACGCCAACCGATGCTTTTCGCAGCCTAGGGGTTGTGCCAACGTTTTGGGATGATGTCTCCTCCCCCCCTCCCCTTCTCCCGGGTGCAGTGCGGAAGGGGTTCTTATCCTGCTACTCCGTCTGATTCATTGGTTTCGGTCCTTTTGGTAGGACAAATTGAATCACTATTGCTTATGGTCTTGAATTCATGTCAGGGCGCTTTGGCTTGATCAATTTCTTAGCAAAAGGCCGGGTGGCTTTCGCCGGCGTTTCACGACGATATGTAGTCAGTATTTTACCGGTACGGGAGTTTGTTCTGCCGTTCCTTCACGTGTTTACGCTTGTATTCATCCCTTCGGATCGTGTTGTTCGAAGTTTGGATATTAGTCGCTCATTTTGGCGATGAATACGTTGATGATACGATTGGCAATTAATTAGTCAGTAGCTAAACTTGTGTGGTCGGATTCCGCGTATTTATGACAGATTCATCGCTTCGATCGCTTTTCGATCGAGGTTCGGTGTTCCGCTCGCCATCTTGGCGATTGGATTACCCTAGAGGAAATGTTAGACGATTAAATTCGTCTTTTTGGCTTAAGTTCTATGTCAGAAGACTCGGCCAAGTCTACCGCCCCTGCGCCATTTATATTTCGGAGTTGTCAGGTCGCGGTCGGCTTTTCGATCACTAAAGCGTGGTGGCACGCAGCCGCCGAGCCTCCGCTCGGTCGCTTTGTGCCCGATCCCGCGGGGGTCTTTTATTTCTCACGATATAGCAGGGATTCTCAGCTCCCGGTATAGGACCCTTCACCGCCACTCACGGCGGGTTGTTGCCTTTATTTTGAATGACAGGTGCAAACCTATCAATCTCTCTGCCTGCAGGGATGGAATGTTGGATGATAATTAGTCTTGTCATACTCAAATGACATGGACTTATTATTTTCATCACTTGTGCTTTCAATTACCCTAATATTGTTGAAGGGTGTTATCACTCCAATCTGTCTATGTCTGGAATGGTTTGTTCCGATCATGGAGGTGGGAGATGACTATATTTTATATATATTATTTTACCTCTATTTTCTTATTGATAATTAGTCTAATCGCCAGGTGCAGTAGTTTCTGTTACATGGTGGAAGACTGATTATTTTTCATATACCTTTCAATATTATTTTATCATATCCTTTCAATCTTTATATATAGTAATAGTTCCACTCTTGGTCTGGCATCGTGCGACGAAGGTCTTATACAATCCTCTCAGACCTTTTATAGGTGTGAGAGGAATCTTTGGTTGTTGTACATGGGCTGGTTTGATCACAGTCTTCTGTGATGTTCCCAGCCTGCAGGATATGATGAGTTTTGTGTGCCTACGGGGCAAACGGGATTACTCTTTATCCTTGGAAGCCATCCTTTTTGCACTTTGCAGAATAGGTTTTGCTTGAGGTCCAGCTGGGATCTTTTCCACTTGAGGGTTTTCCTATTGTTCATGGCTAATTGGATTTCCCCATTGCCAGGCTGCTTCCCCCTTAGTCATTTGTATGATAGGGGAATGCCGTTGGGGCTAGGCGTCCGCGCCACTACCCTTTACTCGGAGATATTTCCTAAACCTTGGCGTGTAGTTTTCGGAACTGTAGATTCTCTTACTCTACTGGCGCCTCATCCATTGGTTAGGTAGGCTTGGAGTGTAAATGTGGGTGGGTACGTTGATCGGGTACTCTCTCCATAATTTTTTGCTGAGAATTCTTTGTCAGCACCCTTTCAAACGTTTAATGATCAATCGTTTGGAGGGTGGTCACATCTCAGGGCGACATAGAGTAGTCCTTTCTGATGCTTTTTTCATTCATGATGAATAGGCTTAGTATGACTATTGGATGTTCCCCGGAATGGGGTCAATATTTGGTTGCCGTTTCCATTTCTGGTGGAGTACTTGATACACTTGGGTGCTTACTATACTGAAGCTTACCCCCCCCCCCCCCCCCCCCCCACCCCCCCCACCCGGGGGTTAGCTGCGCGATTTGGAGAGTGAATCGGAGTGGGGGCTTATGTCGGCCTCCTCGCAAGATTTCTCCTCTTTTCCGCTCCTCGCAATACGCTTGCCCTGGGGGCTCTCAAGTGAGTTAGTGGGATTATGGTGGGCTGCTGCATTATAGGTACAGTTGATGGACTCATGTCTTCCGTCCCTTACGCTGTGGGGTTTTCTCGCAGAGTACTGTAGCCATTGAGGGCCTGAGGATTTGGGCTCTTTCCGCCTTCCTCAGTCTCGCTCACCGGCGTGCCCATTCCTCTCGGCCCGTCACGGGCCAAGTGTGTGGGCGATTGGGTCTTAATGGCTCGGATGATCTGACGGCCTTGCATAGACCCTTCATCTTGGAGTTAAACTCTCTAGTTATGCGCTGTGTGTGTTGTGACACGGGAGTACTGGTTTTTAGTTGTGACGGTCTTTCCTCTAGTACGTCGCTTACTGGAGTTTTTTTTGCAGGAGCCACTTTTTCCGGGGGACAGCAAATTATTCTCTTAGAAGTGGTGCGCTTAGTGTCATGCTAGTTGTATCGGCAGGTGACCTTGCGCTGCTCTTACGGCTTGAATTGTTGCAATTCATTTCATACTCATTGCGATTCACGCAATCCAGGTGTGACGTTTTGAATCCTGCCACGCCTCAGTACCTGTTGCCAATTGCGACTGTAATGGCAATTTGTTATATCAAATCGGATTGAAGGTAAGCATATTCCCTGTATGAGTCATGTAAGTGTAAGAACAGTGGGTGTTCTAATGACTCGTAAGAATGTTGCTACCTCTCCGATGTGATTTCCCGGCCCGTTCCGCCCCTGCAGGATGTTGATCTGGTCGAGGGTAAGACGAAAAGAGGACGAGGATTGTGGGTATGACGTCATTGGGGGTGTTGTCGTCATTACAGGGTGATCGAAATTGGAATAATATATGTGGGAATATATATTTATGGGAGGTTCGGCATCTGCTAAAAAGGACAATGCATTGTTACATCAAACATCGGAGAAGGTAAGCAAACATTCCTTACGAGTCATTAGAAAACACCACCGTTCTTACATTACAGCTGGAATATGCATGTCACATTCTTATCCCAAGGCTAAAATCACTAAGTGGATCCATGCTGATTGCTGAATTGACCACGGACATTATATATGGGAGGATCAGAACAAATTGTATGGAGATTCTGATGAGGATAGGCAAGTCACTCCGCAAGCTGGTCGGATTTGGCAATTCTCTCACAAGAAAAGCTCTGCAAAAAACTAGCTAAACTTAATTTCGTCATTGATTTTACTGTGAGAAAATCGGCTTCGTTAGGAGTGACCATTATTCATAAACAGCTATTTGCTGAGAATCATTACTGAACTTGGTTGTTGATTGATAAACATGAATGGACGTTCCGTTTTTACAGATCTCTCCAATTTACTTCTAAAACCACCAAAAATTAGCAGGAAGAGGGGTGTGAATTTCTTGTTTTTAAGAGCATTCCTCATTTTTGAAATTTTGTTAGTGCCACAAATGTTAGATTTTTCTTTGATTTCAGCCTGTGTTTGGTATTTTTACTCTTTTTTCCCTCATTTTTTCAACTTTTCCTCATTTTTTGGTACAGCCATGGCCTATCACATCCCTGGAGTAGCTTGCCTTTACCTCTTCTTCCGATATCAGAACTCCGGTACGTGCACTTGAATTTAATCGTAAATTAATGGGATGATATGTCAAAGGTTAACTCTTATTTTAACATGCCTTGAGGTATGCTCCTAAATAATGTCATCTCAGTTACATTTATGCATGCAATCTTTATAAAGGCACCAAGTCGCACTTATTTGGTAAAATTGTGTATTCGGTAAGTGAACCATCATGGAAGATAAATGAAGGCAAAAGGACACATTATGCACCGTTTACAAAAAACTGTGGAATATTCTTCTTGCTAATATACGATGTGAAATCGTTAAATCTCTTCAAGTTGACCGTCTTTTGTAAATATGTTTATAAGGTAGGGTTATTAAATGGTAGCTATAGCTAGGCTAACTTGGTCTTTCTGATATACCGCTCGTATTTAAGAAACGCCATTTGTAGTATTCCAGACCAAAAATTCATGCAGTTATTGACAAGTACTGGACAAAGCTAACTACAGAATTGATAAAAAAAATCGTTTTTCAAATACATTTGTGACAATTTAAAATGAAAACAAGTTTATGATTATCTCAAGTGTGAGGGAGAATATTTAAAAAATCATGTTTTAGCAATTTGTCAATTTTGTCCACAATTTGACAGTGCTAAAATAACTTCTTGTACCAAAGTCTATGGGAAATTGAGACCATGAAATTGGAATATACAGGCTGATTCAAAAGAAACAGTTTACTCATTGATGTTGTGGTTTTGTAAAAATAAAAGGAAACTCACTTGTTAAAGTAATTTATCATCCCCAAAAGAACAATTTCTGAAGGTTAAATAAAAGGAATTTTGAATTGCAAGCAAACCCAGGTTATACTCATTTGAAATAAAATCAGCCCATTTTCCTGACTGCACACATTGGGTAACTTGCATTCAGTTTCGATTTAGGCCATCCAATAAAAGCGTGAACCAGACAGATCCATTGGTCACAAATTTTATTGTCAAAATGAAAGTTTGGATTTATATTCAAGAAGAACCCATAAATCAAACGATAATTCAGTTCATCTTTCCTTATTCATCAAGCATTGTAATACCATTTTCATTCAAACTCATCTGTTTTCTATTTATTTATTTATTGGATCTCTTTTGCCTGGGGAAAACCCATCAGTGTAATCACTGATTTTCAGGGGTGGCCCGGGGTCAAAAAGAATACAAAAAACTTGGAATTACAATAGATAAGTATTACCAAGAATACAGAAATACTAAAAAGTATTAAAATTACAATAATAAGAAACATTAAGTTTATCATAGTAAAAGTTTTTTTAAAAACATGTAAATAAATAAAACTATACTATAAACATTGTATTGCCCACAGGAAACTTATTTATGTTCACAATTGCCAAAACATGCAATGATTTGTTTTATTCTAAGAGAGGTTCTACCCTCTCGCCAGAGTCAATATCGATAAATTTAAAATTGTCAGCATTTAGAAAATTTGCTCTTGAATTGGTTGGATTTTGAGTATACAAGAAAAAATCATTTTTGGCATTGAAAGTTGCCATTATGGAAAACCACTGGAGACTTTCTTGTTCACGCATTAGTGATTTTGTGTAAATAGCAACTGAAGGCAAGTTACCCAGATGTGTACAGTCAGGAAATGGTGGTTTTATTCAAATAGTCTACCTCGGCATTTGGCATGTGCAAATTCAAAAATCCTTTGTATTTAAGACCTTCAGAAAGAAATGCTCTTTTGCGATGATATCTGACTTGACAGTGGTTTCCTTTAGATTTTACTAAAACCACACAAAAAGAGTAAAAATTCTTTTTGATCTCCTGTATCTCATTATGATGCATTTCTGGGTTATAGGGAAAAGTAAAGGGGACAAGGAGGCTATTAGAGATCGGGGATGTGGACCTTTAAAATATTTTAAGTTTCTCATCAGATTTAAGCTCGTGGAAATACAAAAGGCCATTTTTAATGTCTATGTGACAACCCTGTTCTCTTTGTTATGGCACATGAATCAGCATGCATAATAGAATGAGTTGAATTTGTTCATTCAAAAGGTCAGTGGCCATTTTTAAGATATTTTCTACAAATAGGGTTAGGTAGGGTATTGAAATGTCAACAGATTTGATATGGCCAAGTGTCTTTTCAGCAATTCTCAATGTATGTTGACAGAAAAATGAACTGACATGTTTTTTTAAAGAATTGTTTTGCTGCCACTCATGGCTCAAAAGGCATTACAAGCATATAATGCAGCATGAAGAGTTAGTTGCAAAATGTCGGGGCAGTACCCATTGATGAAAAACTTTTTGGATTTATGTCAATTCTATTTTGGTTCATTTGTTTATATTGTGTACATGGTTAAAGATACGACCATGAGAAACCTGAAGTTGAAATTCTGAAAAGTTATTTATAGCCTTGTGAAGACGAAAGTAGTGGGTTTGGTTTTGGTATGTTTGGTACTTAACAATTTTATCCCTTTCTGGACCTCCCCTCCACAGCTGTTTGCAGGTCATGTTTATTATGTCAAAACCAGAATAACACAAAAAAATATTCAACAGCGAACAGTTTGACAATTGATTTAGAATATTAGTCAAATAACTAATCACTGAAAAATTGATGAATTTAATTGCGGGGCAAATATGATTTTATAAAATTATTAGAAGTACAGTCTTTCTATGAGAAAGGGACATATAGAGTGTGCTTTAATATATAAATTGTAAACCGTTGTAGGCCTATATGGCAAGATTCCGGCGATGGATTTTTTCGGATTTTTGCAGAGGTTAATAGCTCTTGCAATGGTTCCTACGTATATCAGTTGTCAAAATTGTGTTGCCACTGCTTAAATTGTTGAAAAATAAAAGACAATTTTCAGGGTCACACAGCGTGTCACTTCCCCTGACTATACACTCCTCTATTAAAAGTTAGGTGTGCTATGAGGGGTTGCAACTGATTTTTATTTTAAAAAATGCAATTAACAATATGATTTCCTTGTTTAGTCATAGATTTTAAATTGCAGTAATAGCTTTAATTTTTTCATCATTTTTTGAAGATGACAAGTTGTGTCGGTTTTGTGTTAGCTCTTACTAATAAAAAGGGGGCCAGTAACCTCTTCTCCGGTTATACACTTATTAATAGCACAAGGCAAAGAAAGAACATAAACTAAAATATCCCATTCCCTTTTTTTATGCCATTTCATTTTTCCAAAAATCCCAGAAATCTCAATCTTATATGTGGCAGGAATTCGGTGGTGAAAGCAGTAGGGTGGCAGAGGATGCTACTAAATCAGCCCTTTTATTATGCAACCCCTTTTGCTACGTGTGACTGGGACAATTTGTTTTTTGCACTCAAGGGAAATTTGCCCCGCGGAGTAACCGGTCTGGCTGCATACCTGGGCGGAATTGGCTCATTTTGCGTCTGAGCTCTTCTTATTAATTAAAGGTGCACCAAGAGATTTCACACATCAGTGTCTCCTAAATAGAAAATGCTGATTTTGCCCTGATGTAAAGTTTTCCATCAAAAATTCCCATCGGAAGGTTTAAGCTGAGAAATGTTTTTCTTTGGTAGCCAAATTGGTGAATTCTAATTTCCATATTGGAGCAAATTACAAAATTCAGTTTATATTGAATTTAAGCAAATCAATTGCCTTTTTTGTCTCTTTAAGACATTTTCTGTAGCCAAATGCAAGGAAAGAAATCTATTGAGTGGTCGAATCTATATGAATTACTATTTATGACACACTATTTGGGTGCCTTAAAATCTCTCATTGCACCGTTAAGAAATTGTTCAAAGATCAAAGTCTACTATGACACATTTGAATTGTTTACCAAGCAGATACATATAATCGTCTGGCATTAATTGTAATGTGTGAGCATATGATGTATGATATCACGGGCTTTGGTATTATCAGGCTGGTGTCTCTATCAGGGTTGCCCAATGCATTCTCTTGTCCCTGCCCAGTTTCTCACCTAGTGTTTGGAATGTTTGTTGTGGAGATTTTAAAACCGTTAATAATATTGAGTTGACAGTTATGTAACTTATTATTCAGCTTATGTTTTCTATTGACATATACCCCCGCCTAAAAAACTGAAAACGGATTTGTTTTGAAAGGGCCATCAACGTGCTCAAACTTGCTTTTCAAATGAACGTGCCACGCCAGCCTGGATAAATCTCTCAAAACTTCCACATCATGCTTTGTTATAATGCATTACTGACCACGGTCAATAAGCAAACAAATTACGGGAACAACGCTCCTGGCATTTATTACTATAATTCACTACATACTACCTATAATGTCTGGAATCAACTCTGAGAACGCGTCGCCCTGCGCCGATCACAGTATTTGCGCCGAGCATAACACGCAACAAAAGTACAATTGACCTCTGCTGAATTGGCCCACTCGCGCTAACTATGTACGTTACTAGGACCGCTGTTACTAGGACAAGTGCAGCTGTGCATACGCGGGCAACGCACAACATTTCAAAGACGCATCTCAGATTGATTCCAGACATTAATGCATACCTTTTTACTACAGTAATTTATATCGTTCGGATTTTTAGGCGAGTGTGAGTAGATAAGCATATACAAATAACCTTTTGTTTTCCAAGTCAAGCTTTTCTGCAAGCAAACAAAAAGTTATGGAATTATTGAGTAATCTTAACGCTAACATTCTGCTTTGAAGATCATCTTTCTTTATCCGATCAATCATGAAATTAGGGTATTACCAAAATTTTTCGAAGCTACTGGACCGTGAAGAGTAGCATACACCGGGGACCCTGGAGGTCAGAGCACTTTTTCAGTCCGGTGTTCCCTGTGTAAGAATACGGTTTGGGTGTCCAGGGGCCGCCTATTAGGGCCCCTGGTGGGGTACATGGGCGAAGCCCCGGCGGTGGTCCGGGGTGTGGAGCCCCGGAAGCCCTGATTTTTGCCATCTTAGAAGGTAAAAAAGTAGTGATTTCAAAGCACAACTTTCAAGGCGCAAGAGGTTTCCCGATTCTGTCTTGCCGCTAAAGCCTACACGGGTGGGGTCCATGGGCCCATCTTAGGGCCCCTGGTGGGGTCCAGTTTTGCTCGGATCAAAATAACCGTTTATCAATTGAATGTATCTTTTTTGATATTTCTACAGATTTTGTACTTTAATATTGATAGCACCATGATTTGCAACCAAGATCTCGCATTTCTCACAGTTTTTAGGGTACACTTCTAAAGGTGAGGGTCCGCCAAAAAACACGATCATTTGCAGCAGGTGGACTTACCTCTGTTTCTACTGTTATTTACTGGGGTGATCCATATGAAATCATATACATAATCACAGAAATTAGGATGACTCAAAGCTTCATTGCACCTTTAAACCTGCCATTTGTGCCTGCACAGGAATGCCAAAAAACGGTGTGTGGAGCCTGAATTCGCATCAGCCCCCCTTTTTTTCCTGAATTTGAGTGTCAGCCTTGTGGTACCCCCATAAATATTTATAAGCTAAGGTCATTCATTAAAAAATTTGTACCCACCATTTAATTTTCATAAAACTACCGGCAATGACCGTGTACAAATGGAAACATCAGTTATTGCTTTGTTCAGTTATGATAATGACAATCAGTATATTGAGAGATTATTCAGTGCAGCAAATTGAATATTTTGCAATATAGCCAAACACAGAGCAAAACTAGCTTAACAATAGTTCCAAGAATATTATTGCACAACATTCATATCCAGAGTTTAGGGCAAAAAGGTTCCATTCGCAATAGTGCCAGAATTACATTTGGCAGATAATATAGTTAATATGAAAACAAGTGTCAAATGGCAGCTATTAAAGATAGGGCTTTTGTATGTATACCCTCGATATATATAGAGGTCGTGTTTGGAATCATCACGGAAGAAGAGAAGCATCTATGGCTATATCAATCTAATCAATTTAGTTATAGGGTGTATACGAAAAATATGAAAAAAGATTTAAAACGGAATTTGAAAATAAAAGATTAGCTTAAAATGTTACACGATATAGTGAATAAGTACAGGGTTTTGTGAATTTCTGTGTTGGAGTTGTCAATGCCAAGCAGTATTTCCCAAATTGGGAGGGGGGTGGATAGCCAGAATTTACCCACATTACATTGTGTTGGGTTTAAACATTTAAACATACATTTCTAGTTGCCTTCACTGCATGTCAAATGTAGGGGACGATGTATGTCAAACTTCTTCAATCTCAAATATTTCTTTTTATCCCCCTGACTTTAAAAAAGCAGTACAGGAATTTTGCAATAGCACACAGTCCGTCTTGTTGTGTGTGTTCCATATAGGTTTCCATATAGTATGTGTGTGTTTCCAGTTTGATAGGTTTTCGTTTTCAGTCTTCAAAGAAAAGGTGAAGTCCGATTTAAACCATTATTAGTTTGCCGATCTTCCGTCCTATATTATATACACATAGTAGAGACCCATTAAAATGAGAGTTAGTCATCAAATGCCAGCAAAAAACCTGGGTGCCCAATTGTTCAAAACTCGGACTCCAATCCCCTCCTAGCCCTATACTGCAACTCATCTCACTTTGGATTAGAATTGTCCACCCTGGTAATGAGAATTATATCCATATTTATGCACGAATTACTGATTGGTGATGCAATTTTAAGGATGTTTTCATTTTGGTGGTGGTGGTGGTCAAAGTTTGAAGTCTTTATGGTTTTTGGTGGTCCCAGTATTTGTTGTTTCCAGTGTTGGGTTGGTTCCCTGGGTTTGGTGGTTCCCAGAGTTTGGTGGTTTCCAGTGTTTTGTGTTACCCCAGTGTTTGTGTGTGGTTCCCATGTTTGGGTGGTTCCCAGTGTTTTGTTTGGTGGTTCCCAGTTGTTTGGTGGTTCCCGTTGTTTGGTGGTTCCCAGTGTTTGGTGATTCCCATTGCTTGGTGTTTCCCATTGCTTGGTGGTTCCATGTTTGGGTGGTTTTCATGTTTATTGGTTCCTGTTTGATTTTTGCTTCCTTTTTAGGGTTGAATGCCTGGGCTGGGGCCAATGCTTTTTATGGTTCCGGGTGTTTGATGGTTCCTGGTTTTTGATGTTTCCTGGTTGTAGGTATTTTCAATGTCTTAGGGGGTTTTCCCTTTTAGGCGGTTCCTGGTCGTTTGGTGGATTCCATGTACTTGTGTGGTTACCTGTGTTTGGGTATTCCCCATACTTTTGGCTGTTTCTCAGTGGTTTTTCCCAAGTTTCGATGGTACTTATGTGGGGGTTGCCGATTCCATGTATCTTCTTTTATTAGCTTATAATATGTTTTCTTGCATTCAAAATTAAACCAAAGGTTTTGAAATCCGGTTTTGTCCCACTAAACGAGGGTGGCTGGAGTACACCTCACACTCAGCAATATATTGCTCTGTGTGAAGGATTTATGGAGCAAAAAAAATGAATGGTGTATAGTAATATAGGACACAAGATTCTCAAAACATATGATCAAATTGATCTCTTTTAGTCCAATACCAATTTACTGTCTTTTGTTTTTTTGCCATGAGTTGTAAAATATTGGGCTCGACTTCGTCTGGCCCAATATTTCTTTCTTTCAACTCATGGCTTGACCAATAAATTTGATAGCATGTTTTGAGGAGTCCCATGTGATTATCATTGGATCCGAAACATGATAATCCAAAACTTGGATGATTTACGCCCAAACTTATGGTTCTCGCGATGATTTTTAAAATATTGGGGCTTGACTTATCGTCCGCCCAATATTTTTGGGCAAACTCTAGCTCGACCATGAAATTTTGCTTAATCGATCCATTTTAGATATTGGACTCAATGTCCAATTTTTTTATACCAGACTTTGGGTTAAAGTAACAGTAGGGGTTCCTTCATATGTGGAAGGATGGTTCGAATATCACAGACCAAGGTCAAAGGTCTCTGAGGTCCTGTTCCAGACTGCCATCTTGCCCAGGGCGATTATTCAGGTTACTTATAATATTAAAACTATATTTATTTTTTTTTTCCACATTAGGTAATTCCTGCTGTTTAAACCTAAAATAATAAATTTCCCTTTAAAGAGATAAGAACATGGAAATAATGCGAGATGATGAGAAGAGTACTGCTTAAATGCATTAACAATCCTCCAATAGTGAAAGGAAAATGAAACTGTAATGTATACAGTTTCAGTATAATTTAGGTAGGCCAAGCATGAACAAGGAGCCTTCGGTATCAATATGATGCCAACTTATTAGGTATTATTTTCATTTGCGTACTTGTCATTATGCTTTTGCAATTTCTATATATTTCCTGTACGGATACATTTATTCATGTTTTATGTAAATGTTATTTTCAAAAAGAACTCCACCGCTCCATTTGATCAACTCAGCACCTAATTTGCTGTGTTTTTGATTACACGTGGGTGGCCTTAAGCTGATGTATCCTCTGATAAAAATTATATTGACATCATTCGTCATTGTTTGATTTCTGATTTAAAATAATATTTTTTCACATATTGTGTAATTTCCTTCCGGAATTTCACTGCAAGGCAAACATGGCTTTTTCTTGAGTCTAGTTTTACTCGGATCTCTATTTTGATAGAGGGCACTGTTAACATGCAAGTAACAACTTTTGTAGTCCTATGTGGCAAGATTCCAGCAATATTTTTTTCCCTTCAAAACTTTTTAAATATTTTTATTCTCATTTTTGGTAACTGCTATTAAGGTATCCTTAAGTTTTAATGGACCCCAGTACATTTCCAGAAAAATACGCTCCAATTTTTTTTTAAACCGAGTTTTTTTTCTCAATGCTTACCATTGTATTATCACAACTAAAACGAGTAAGAGAAAATGCCGTCTGTGTAAGAAAGATAATTTAGTATGTTTGTCGCTGTGCCTTACAGATCACACAGTCTTGTATGCTTTCCCCATATGGCTGAGTGGGGCACATGCATTTAAACTTTGTTGGTATGACTTCATAACCTTTTGTCTATAAATCTTCTGAAGTCTGTACTGAGTAAGTTGTTTTCACCCCAATCAAGTGTAAATTGCCGGAAATTTATTTCCCTTGGAAAACCTTTGTGTCCCTTTTGACCCCAAGTTTTCTGATCATGGTGGCTGGAAAGGTGGATGGTCCTTGATGTAGAATGTGAATTTTCATTTTTGATAGAAGGGCCGTCCCACTAAAGTTTTGTGGTCGATATTTCAAATCGGTTTTCGATGTGACGCTAAAAACATGATTTTGTAATCCTCATGGA
This sequence comes from Ophioderma brevispina, assembly GCA_023653785.1. Classification (NCBI taxonomy): domain Eukaryota; kingdom Metazoa; phylum Echinodermata; class Ophiuroidea; order Amphilepidida; family Ophiodermatidae; genus Ophioderma; species Ophioderma brevispina. The sequence continues at coordinate 26,052 of JAMKCH010084687.1, read as the reverse complement.
CTACTGTGTAAAACTAATATTGTTCACTCATAATCTTCCAAACCAAACATCAAATTTAAACCCTAAGAGTTAAACAGATAAGCTTTCTTCAGAACCCAAAATTATGACCACTCACTTCCCGTAAACTCTGGGTTCTGGGACAGGCCTTAAAAAATAGCATCAACCATGGCCCTTTTAAAATATATTACCACATCCCGGGGGGGTTCGTTGGTGCATTTTGGGTCTGGTACCCTGCTCGTCCAAAAAGAAAAGCGGGACTAGCTGCAAAATGCGGGACTACCGCTAAGGGGTATCAAAATTCACAAAATCAAGTTCTAGTCCCCCGCTAGTGGTTACAAATTCAGATGTGATTGTGATACAAATCGAAAACTAACCTGAATTATCAGGCAAATAACCCTCTGAGTGTGGTAATCTTTTCTTTACAGTAGCACCAGTGTATTTTCCTTTCCTTCTATATTAGCTATTTTCAAGTACATTTTCTTTTCTATTCTATTTTAGCCAGGTCCGCAGGGGGGTATAGTTTTCACTGCAATTGGTCCCGTTAGGGGGCGGGTATATTTCACTGAAAACTAGTATCATTTCACCAAAAAACTAGTCACGTTAGGGGTATATTTTTCACTGAAAATTGGTCTCGTTAGGGGTCCCTTCGGAACCCCTGCAACGAGCAATTGGTACCCAACCACCCCCGAGAAACCCCCCCCCCCCCCGGGGAGCAACATCACAAAATGAAATATCTGAGTAAATGCTAATCTGAACTAGTTATAATACATTGTATGAAAGTCATGATGTATGCAGTTAACAGGGAATATAGCTATGTTGGTAGCCATATGACCGGCACTTGCTCCCACCGACGGCACAGTATGTCATTTGGGAGGTTTTCCGACCAAACACTTCAGTGAATGAAACATTACCACATAAATGGCAATGTAAGTCATAGTTTGTCCACTGTGGCATAAGTTAGTCATTTTTAGATTTCAACCGCACTGAGTGACCAAGCTATAATAACCCTGGCAGTTTATTGAAAAAGTTTCTTGCCCTCCTATTCCTGAGGGCACTGGAACACACTAACTATACAAAGAGATTATAAATTTTTAATGCTAAATATATCGTGGGGGGGAGTTAGGACATGCCAACTTAACATCAACTGTGAAGTCAAACGAGCATCAATCCGATGTAAACCCCAGATGCTAGTCTTCATCAAAGACTTACGGTAGAGGACCTCTACACACATAGGACAAAGACCTACCTCATCGGGTCCCGAATATTTAAATCTAATGAGGTTTTTGGCAAATTGAATGTTTTTACAGCATGGTTAATCCACTTACCCCTACGGATTTTGAAGTCATTTTTTGTGTCCCTGAACGAATTGTTCATGGAGGCACATACTAGTCCCAATTCTGTGTGTCCGTACGTCCGTGTGTCCGTCCGTACGTCTCCGTATGACTCGGTTAACTTTTTAAAAATGCTCTGCAGGCGAAAAGGCTAGCCCCGATTTACTCTAACGTGTTAGATGATAGAGTGAGGTGCCGCAATATTATGTGCAACGTTTGCTGCATTTTATTGCGCCTATTTATGAATTTAATTAGCTTATTTGGCATATTTTTCCAGACATTTCGGTTAACCTTTTTGAAATGCTCTGCTGGCTCAATGCTATGCCCGATTTATTAATACTGGGTAGGGTGATAGAGTGAGGGGTGCCAAAGTATTATGTGTAGCTTTGGCTACATTTATTTGCATATTAAGATATATTAATTAGCTTATGGCCTGTCAAAAATGATACCGCGTTACCGCAAAGCTTGTATGCAAGTTATCTGGAGTTCCGTAAGGTGTATAATGATGTAAAAAACGTGGTTGGTGGAGGAAGGGGGTTAAAGTAGTTCTCGGACTGCCTGATTAGAGTTGGGCATATTTCGGGCAAATTACATATGCAAATGAGCCGAATAATATGCAAAAATGAGCATAATCGCTATATTTTGGAAATGGTACATATGGCAAATTCCGTACTGCACGAAAACCAATAAAGGAGTGCGCATCTTGCCATTTGAAAGTTCCTGATACATGCGGCTTAGGTAAATGCAAATGAGCTACTTAATTATGCATAATTGCCTGTATCACTAAAATGGTACATGGAATATGCAAAATTCCTTGCTAACATAAAAAAACTACTATACCATACATCGTGTGTGTCAATATGGAGTGGGAAGGGTATGGTGTGTGTGGGGAGGGTGGCACGGTGGGGAGTGTTTGGGAGTGTGGGTGTTTTGGGAGGGGTGGGGTGTTTGGGGAGGGGGGTGGGGAAATTTAAAAAAAGGGAGGGGTGGGGTGTTTGGGGAGGGGCCATGGTTGGGGGTTGGCAGGTGCTGGGGTCTTGCGGGCGTGGAGGTTGTTTGTGCGGCGCCGTCCACCTGCCCGGGCCCCTACCCCTCCGCGGGCCCCCCCCCCCGCCGTCCCCCGCACCCTTGGTACTGTTCCGTGGCCCGGTGGGTGACTCGGGCAGGGGTTCGGGTGTGCATCCGGCTAGGGTGCGTCGAGGAAGGGTGTGGTGTGTCCGTTGAGGGGCGGGGTGAACCCATGGACCTTGGGGGACCTTGGTGACTGTGTGATCTTTGTGACCCCATGCAACCTTAGTTGACCTCATGTGACCTTGGTTTGACCTCATTAACCAATGGTGACCTCATATCACACCTTTGGCCCGATTCACAATTGTGTGGCCAGGGAGTGGTCTGGTGGATGCTTTACGGGGTAGGGGGTGTGTGTCCAGGGAGGGGGAAGGTGGGTGCCAGGGAGGGGAAAAGGTGGGTTGCATTGGGGTGTGTCGGGGAACGGGTGGGGGTTAGGTGGGGTTGGTGACCTTTGGTGACCTCATGTGACTTTGGTTGACTTCACGTGACCTTGTGAACCCCACGTGACCTTTTGACCCCCCACGTGACCTTTGTGCCCTGTGACCTTGTTGACCTCATTGACTTTGTGACCCCAATGCAACCCTGGTTGACCTTGTGACCCCATATGACCTTGGGAACCTCATGTGACCTTCGTGACCTCATTCCACCTTTGACCACCATTCACAACCCGCGCCGGCAGACGACACTACGCCTCCAATACCGCGAGTGTTGTTTTCAGACAATTCGGTTTAACGTTTTTCCAAAGCTCTGCGGCTAACACTATGCCCAATGTAGTCAAATTTTGTCAGTTTTTATAACACTTGTACATTTGTTCTCCTTCTAATCATCATTTGCCCAACTTCATTTAAGCAAGTGATTGCGCAACCAGGCGACACCTGTGGTTCGAGACCGCCTTAGTTTCTTCTCCAAAATTATCATGATCAGATATTACTAAGACTTATTGAAACTGAAGGTTTTAAGCAGGTGATTTTGTAATGACACTGGGATCTGATGACTGCCATAGAAAATGCCCGTAAGAATTCCCTTAAATTACTGTTTGAAATCCAGTCCCAAATACTCAATTGAGCAGATCGTTCCACCCCTGCCCCCCCCGGCCCTCCACAAATTTTCATAGTGTACAATTTAGGTGCAGTATTGCACCTCATTGGATTCTATCCTTTTTACAAAGTACAATATATTTAGTAATCAGGGTTTGTTGACTTTGAAGGTGTCAGTTCAAGAACACACTCCAACAATTTCTTCAATGTCTGATAAGGGTACGTCCCCAATTGGAATCCTCACTGCATTACACAGTGTATCGATTGGCATTCCACCACGACAATGGTGCAACCACTTCCAAAGTGCTTCTGACAGTAGATCCAGCATTGGAATGGAAAATTAACTTCCCAATCATATTGCTTGCCAGTTTGAGGCTCTTCATGCAAGACAATTACACCCAGGAGCAACAGACATGTAACACATCTCAAGTACAAAAGGTTTGTTTGAGTGATTAAATATGACAGACATCCTGACAGGGACCCCTGAAACGTGATTCTTAAGTGGCAGCCAGTGGTGCCTTAATGAGAGGGGCAAAGAAAACGTTTGTTACAGGGGTCACATTTTTAATTTGATCCAATCATGATTGAAAGTATACCATGTTACTTGTATAACCACAGGATTTCAGGAAGGATAGTTTGTACTATCTACAACGTAAAGTTAAGAGTTATAGGCTAAAAAACAGCAAAACAATAAAAGGGTCAATTTTCAGTTGCTACAGGGGTCAAATTTTAAGTACAAAAAAACAAAACAAAAAAACTGCTCCGATTTAGATAAAAATGGTGCAAATTGTTGATGGAGGTCATAGATTAAAATAAGGAATAGTTTTGACGGTCTCCAAATGCGTAGTTACCGATTAGGGGGCACAGAAGGTCAACGTCAATGCATTCAATGGGGCTTGGGCTTGTTTCCCACCTAATTTCTAAGCAAGAATTAGACACTCAAAACTATCCTTATTTTGATCCTATGAGCTCCACCAATAATTGCACATTTTTTATCCAAATAGGAGTACTAAAATTTGACCCCTGTACAAATGAAATTGACCCTTTTTATTGATTTTTGCTGTTTTTAGCTATAAACTCGAAACTTTCGTTGTGGGTAGTAAAAAATATACCTTTCTGACTCCCTGTGGTTAGACAATGACATGGTATACCTTTAACATGATGATCATTTAAAAATGACCCCTGTACAAACTTTATCTTGCCCCCTATCCTTAAGGCACCTTTGGCACTTAAGAATTAGTTTCAGGGGTTCCTGTTCAGTCTGTCTTACCAATTTTCACTCAAACCTTTTGTACTTGAGATGGGTGTTACAAATGTCTGCTAGATCCTGGACTAAATTAGCCATACAAGGAGGAATAATACCCAGATATTATTTTAACAAAAAACCCAGTTGTTTAATTTGTCTCGCCCATTTTTGCTGCGTTTAACAGGACAGAGGAACCCCCTACTGCTCAGAAGCGAGGAAGGCGAGGACATCAGCTGTGATACCTCCTGGTCACCAGTGTCGCACATCAGTCTAGCAATATTTGTCTCCTTACTCTGTGATGGCATTTTTTCCAAAAGCTTAGCGGCCTTTCTCTACTTTGCTGCAAAGCCGGTAGTGAACTTATCATAAAATCTCATACTTTTTATGTTGCACGGTAAAATTATTTGCTCTTGATGTTGTTGCTGAGTTTTTTTTTCAGGGTCAGGGGGATTTTTTTTTGTGAGTCCATGATGGAGTGACATCGATGCACATTCTGTAGATTGGAAGTATAATACTAGAACCAGGCTGTATAACAAGGGGAGGGCGGTGGGGGTGGATGCCCCCCCCCCCAATTTCAAAAAGCCCCAATCCCTAAAAGAGCTGAAAAAAATAAAAGAGGCAAAAAAATTAGGTTGGATATGCTTGTTGTCGAAAAAAGTTTAACTATTTTGGTAAAAAATTACACTTTTGCCCAAATTAGCCCCCCCCACTCTTTTGCAATTGTTGGGTAAGTCCCATTAGAAAAAAACAAAAACTTGCCCCTAACCTAAAAAGGGTCTGGGAGCTATATTAGGCTATAGTTGAAATTCCTTCCTGGAACACTAAATAATTCTAGGTTTTACAGTTTTGATTTGTTTATGTTAATATGTAACATTAGCGTGTCACCCTGCTTTTGTATTAAGGGCCCACTGGGGCCTTGTGGCTGGGACCCCGCAGGGCCCAAGAAAGAAATTGGTGGTGTGTTAATATTGGCTCCCACAAATGTTTTAATCACATTTTTATTGTAAATATGCACAAATGAGCTCTTTAATATTAATGTCCCAAAAACAAGAGAGGGACGGAGCGAAATTTTGGGGGGTGGAGGGACGCTATTAGATTTTAAGGCTTTCGGTTGAAAAAATTTATTTTGAAAAGGGCAAAAGAAAGGCCAATATTCGGCACCAGGTCAAAATGATGATACACGCTGGGAAGATTATAACCGTCCCCACTGAACACCAACCACTGTTATAACCCTGGTTCAGAATGCAATGCATTTGAAACTTTCGGGTTAAGTTAGGCATTTTCAAGCTAAATTGACATAATGTTAACTCCCCAAGCTCGTTTGGAGAAAAAAAATCAGTTTGCTTTTAAAGGTGCAACAAGAGATGTAAATTATAAGGTGTCCCTTAACCCTAAACCGACAAGGTTCAATCTCCCGGGAGGACGAAGGGAGTGAGGGAAGAGGGAACAAAGGACGAAGTCGCAAATTCGGGGCTGGGATTCGAAACCCCAGGGCATTCGGGCCCCAGCGAAATAGACCCGGGGATAGCAAGCTCGGACGGTCCCATGTCGCTGGCCCGGCCCAGCGATTTCGTGCCCAGATTGAGTCTTGGTTTGCTGACGTCATCGCTACTTTCTGGAATTAGTGCATTGTACTCAATTAAAAAAAACACTTTTATTTTTTTTATGTATGTGTATGTATCATGTGTCACTAAAAAATCGAATTACTGAATTTTGCCCTGATGTAAAGCTTCCATCAACAAACATCCCCATTCAAGCTGAGCATGTTTCTCTGGTGACAATAAATGTGAAATTCTATTTGTTAATAGGAGCAACTACGAAATTCCGCCTATGTTTTTATTGAAATATAAGGAGGAGAAATCAAAATGTCTTTTTTTCTCTCTTTTTAAGACATGTCTGTAGCCAAATACAAGTTTAGAAATCTATTGGGGTCTTCTTCTAATCTAATGAATGCTATTATGACATTTGAATATTTGGATGCCTCAAAAATCTCTTGTTAAAGTATATTACCCAAAACTACACTACTCAAGGAAGAAGACACCCATTCCTTTTAAAATATAAGCATATTTTAAGAGGTTTTTGTTGTAGTGCGTTTCCGCTAGCGTCCATGCACTGGAGGGTGATCGGGTGAAAGTGCCCCTGGACAACAATCGCCGACGGTGTTATGAGGGCTCAATTGTGAGCGGTCCTGTGCCGAAATTTGCATAGCACTGGCCCAGAAATGGGATGAAGAGCAGACTAGCGTCTAAAGGATGTGGCTTAGACTTTATATGAAGAAAGAAAACTTAGCTGTACTTTTTTAAAACAACAGTGGCCATTCATAAAACATTCATACCAATTAAGTTGCCATAAAATTTGGATTATGGCCGTCTTGGAGTTTTCCTGTGCCCTAGGAATGTTAAATAAACTTAGCATGTATGTAAATACTTGGTTCTGTGTACTATTCACTATTTATCCTTCATGAACTGCTTTATTTAAAGATGCAACGAGGATGAGGCACCCAAATAGTGTGTCATAATAATACGATAGATAGAGTGGGACACTCAATAAGTTTCTTACCTTGTAGTTGGCAACAGAAATCTTAAAATAGAGAGAAAAAAGGTGATTTGATTGTTGATATTCAATATAAAACATAGGCTGAATTTTGTATTTGTCATATATGAAATTCAAATTTTTGTACCAAAGAAATATTTATCAGCCTAAATCCTTTCAGATGGACATATTTTTTATGGAAAGCTTTACATCAGGATGAAAATCAGTACTTCGATTTTTTTAAGGGGACCCGATTATGTGACAATCTATTGTTTGCCACCTTTAAGATCTAATATGCTGATATGTAAAAGGCTTTTGATGCAAATTCAGATACTGCAGGGATTAAAAAACAACAGGGCCTGAAAGGATTACAAATATGATAATCATGTCCACACGGGAAGCTGAACCTCCGGAGTGACGATCAGTGTTTGGGCCCGTGGGGGGTGGGGGGGGCGGCACTCAACTTTTTTCAGGTAGGGGATATGCGGCCCTGATTTCCGAATTTGGGGGCTTGGGATGGGAACCGAATTTTGTCTCCGAAAGTAGGGGCTTGGGAAATGAAATTTTGAGATTTGCAGGCTTGGGAGCTGAACTTTGCTAAAATTTGGCTAAAATTCACCTTCTGGGGCCAAAATTTTGAAAAGGGACCTTAATAAGAACTGAATTATTTTTCAACTGGGCGGTCTTGGGAACTGAGGAGAAGACGCAACAAAAAGGGGGTTTAGGCCGCACATACCCATACTTCATTCTAATGTCAGGCCCCCCCCCCGGGGGGTTTGGGGCAATGCGGATGCATTTGAAGTTCTAAACTCTGGAGTTGAGTTTTATCAGGATCTAGCGGGGGGGGGGTGGGTTCTAACCCCTAAAAAGGTGGTGGTGAAGCTCAAACTCTGATAACCTTCGGCGTGTTTTGGGGGTGTCATGCCGGATGGACCGCTTCGAGGAGAGGGAATGGATGGTGATCTCACAAGGGTTGAAAAGTCCTTGCTTTAAAGAGCTGTGCGTGACTGCGTATGCAAAGCTGCATTTGACCTAGTTACAAGCATTCCTAACGTAATATAATTGCACGTGGTGGCCAATTCGAGCGTATGGTCCCAATTTACATGCAGGGCTGATCCAGGATTTCTCAATGGGGGGGGGCGGGGGAGGTCCGACGCCAGTCACTATTCGTTTTTAAATAATTTCCGGCTCGCTTCACTCGCTGGGTAGACCCCAATTTTTTTTTCACTTGGTTTTGCAATTCTTGAGGGGGGGGGAGAGTGCCGACGACTATATTTTAAAAGCACCAGAGCACCAAACACATAACAAAGAAGAGTTACCCCCTGCTCTTCAAAATTTCAAACCGAGGCGCTCGCCGGAAAAATTGTGTCGCAACGGGCGCCACGAACACAAAGGGTTCATTGTCCTAGATATACAGGGCGCCCTGTGTGGCAAAAGGCATTTTACAAGGCATCTTTCGACATCTAACAAGGCGCATGCGCCCTTGCTTGCACCAAAAATAGGGTGGGGGCGCACGACGGGTGTCCCCATCAATCCGCTATGGTTACTTTGTTGCATGCTACGCCGGCGGCAAATACACAATGCCATCGGCGCAGAGCGACGCGTCTCAGAATTTGACTCCAGATACAATATTTTATTGTTCAATAAAAAAACAGTACTCTATTTTTCTGAATCCAGAATAGTTTTGAATTATGTTGCAGCATTCGTGTTGTAGTATGCCTAACATATTGTATACTTATTTATTGTTTGAAGCTATGTATGGTACAGACAGGTGTCAGTCATCCGACAAACTTGAAACTTTGTTTTCAAATTTGGTCGTATTTTACAAATGTTTTGGTCCAGTAGCCTTGACCAATATTGACAAAAACAAAAAAGTTGGTTTTCTATAGGTAAGGTGCTAGATTAGTCCAAACCTAAATGTGAATGTATTTTATGATGTTTTTTTTAACTAAAAAAAAATGAAAGGAAAATTCCCCAAAAATGTTAAGTCAAAACAGTTTGCAAACCATTTTATTACTGTCAAAATATTAGTTTATAAACAAAGTTAAAAAATGTATTTTCTATCGCTGAGGCATTGTTTGTCTAAAAAAATCAAATTTTCTCATTTCATTTAAAATTTAAAAAAACAAACGAATTTTATCATTTATTAAAATTTAAACGAAATGCAGTTAAAATAGCTCCAAAAATCAAAACTCTGTGTGGCCCTTTTGGAACATAAACTTTTTTACCCCTTAGATGACGTTTTGTGGGCGCCAGCATAGCTGGCAGGACCTTTTGCAACCCGTGTGCGGTGGGTTGTGTATGTATGTATGTATGTGTGTGTTTGTATGTATGTGTCACTAAAATGTTAAGTTTTTTATGGAAGCGGACCACAGCTTAATATATTCTTTGACATATAGTGAACGCGAAAGCGAGAACCAGGCAAAATTCTAGTTATTACTAATATCAGAAACTTATTAGCCTCGCCAAGAAGATATAAGGTTGGATTTAGTTGCCAAAAATGTGATCTAGGACGGGCAATATTTTCTGTACTAAAAAAGGAAGCTACATATATTTATATTTAATAATTACCGTACAACCATAAAGTTAAGCCACATTGACAGCAGCAGCAGCATATACCCTTCTGTTACAGTGCAACTTACTGCCGCGCTTAGACGATGATGCACGCAAATGCTCATTCACACACAGTATGGTTTATTTTACCTGGACCTTTCAACTAACTACAGTCGCTCAGAGTTTAAATTTTTTTTAGGCTTTTTCTCAAAAAATTTTAAAAATTATGTGTTGCTTCGTTAAAACAGATTTGAAAGTCACAATGAAAAGGCATTCAAATGAGTCCAAAAACAAGCATAGTTTGGCCATGGTTTTTGAGATGGCTTCCCAATAGCCCAAAAAACCCAACTGACTGGACAAGAAGATCACTGCGTTTAAAGGGTTAACAAGCGCCGCGACGGCCGAGAGCATTACGGTATGATACTCCACTGGATGACACATCAGCAGAGGGTATTTTGAAAACAACCCCACCAATGCATTGCAATGTTCTATCACTATCTTGTATTACAAGAATGTCAGTCTTCGGGATAAAAAGGCTCCAAAAAGTTAAGACCCACCATGACGTTCATAATCATGCTGTAAAATTCGTAAGTACTAACGCTTGTGGCTAAAATGGCATAAAAGTCAGGTTTGTATGTAAAAGGAATCAGGAGTGTTTGTTGTGGGATCACATGACCGATTGAGGTAAAATTCCCAAAACTGGTGATTGTGGGATTGACTCAATACACCTCTGAACATCCTACGTTAGCAATCACATTCTCTCCAGAGAAAGAGCCGAGATTACGAGCAAGGTTACACTTTAAAAACCATTAGCCAAAGTCTGCGTACCTACATATTATCTGATATACATCCCCGTGTGAGCTGTCAAGGTAGGATTGAAGTCTGTGGTAATTTTGCTTCAGAGCTGACAGCACGTTCAGTGCACTTTGTAATGTGAACGTCTGGAAATCATTTGACGGACGGGATGATTTGAACCACAAAAGGGATTATATGTCAAATATTGGAATAATGTGATAAGGGTATTCCAAATTTACCTGTTACAAGGTCCATTTTAAAGAAAGAATACGAAATCTTGTTGGCGCCAGATAAAGTATCATCAGTGAGGTTGAGTTGAAGAGTTAATAGCCATGGGGACGGGAACAAAGGGGACACTATATGTGATTCACCTGAAAGAATCAAAATTTGAAATATGCAGGCAGGAATAGGTCTCAAATGTAAGAATAAGTCTGTAGAATTTTCAAAAATGATGTCATCCAGCTGAAAAATTGGAACGAAAAGGAAGAAAAACAACAGTGTTTAAAGCCTCTCGACCAAATTACTATGATAAAATTTGAATTTTGATTCGAGAAGAAAGGCAATTTTTCTCATTTTTACAGTGAATTTTCAGCATAGGAAATATTTTCTTTTTGATGTTGTTATGAACAAACACCTACCAAATGTGGTCGACCACATTGATAACACTGAACACACACTGTCCTATGGCCATTTTCATACACATTTTTGCTTTAATACTTTCCAAACGGCTGGACCAATATATGCTTCCATGTAGGGAGAAACATGTGAAAAAAATGGACCATATATGGTGCACCCACCCTTTAAAGAACTGATGGCACATTTGCAAATAGTGCACCCCTCAAGATTTCAAAATAATCTTTTTTTTGCCTGGTTGTAAAGCTTTTTATATATTATCATCAGCCCCTTACGTGAAATGATTAAGACAAAACAATGCCCTTATGGGTAAAAGACAATTTTATAATGATCCTAGTCATTTTATTCGACAGACAATGGAAATGATGGTTTTGTTAACACAAGAAAAACACATGCCGGAGTCAATTCCCATGGCACCCACCTGTTTGACAGGCTGGGAACCGTCGTGGTGTAAAATCATGAGTACGAGTCTATGAGTATTTCATGTTACTAGCGACACATTGTTGTGATTTGTTGTTACTGCAAACTTAAAAAGTTAGCCAACAAAACTGGAATCTTTCGCCTCTTATAATGCTCCTCTCTGTTTAAGGGTATGTTATTTTTATGTGTAAATATGTATTCTATTACCTCTGCTGTCCATTAGTGAAAATGCCAAGCATTCTGATTGGTCAGTTTTACGTGCAATTATTCTGCAATAATGGGTCGCGGAATGCATTTTCTCAGTTATATCACGCTGTTTCGGTTAATAGAATCAGAAATAAAGGGTTTGCAAGTATTAGTTATGGGCTCATATGTATCCTCGGCCGGAAAAAAATTAAAAATGGATCGGGGCTACGCATGTCCATTATTTATTTTTTTCCGACCTCGGACACATTATTCACCCATAAAAGGATACTGCCATCACCCTGTATTCTTAATCTTCCAGGCCAGACATCATTTGCGAGCAAATTGAAGAAATCTCATTTTGTGGAATATGTTGCCAGTGCCGCTTTTTTAAATTAAAGACACTATCAGTGATTTGAAAAATATTTGAAATTTGCAGAAATAGTTCAAAGTGAAGGATAAGTCTGAGAAGTTTCTAATAAGTTACCTTTTCCAGCTGTTAGAATTGACAGCAGAGAAAGGGAAGGGAGGAATAGAGAGAAACGTCAGTGTTCCAGATACGATTCTCCATTCAATTACGTGTTGTAGTAAGTTGTGCCGACAGGACAGTAATGACTAATACCTCTGAATTCTGTCCTTATTAGGTTGGTTCTGGTATTATCATTGCAGGGTATGTTAGGATACCTGAACTTTGTTGTTACCTACATGCAAAAATCTTGTTTTTGATGTGATTTTTTCGATTTGCTGATTAGCAAAATCACTGATAGTGTCTTTAACAGCCTCACTGCTGTGTCCCATGGTGATTTCTAGGCATATTGGACATTTGAACTAGTTGATGAGACAAGGGGTGCGTCACAAGCCACAAGTCATATCATACAAAGCTAGATATAATAGGTTAAGTTTTCAAATTGATGGAGATCAGTCATATGTTTGTGATGAGGAGAGTGAGGAGGTTATTACTGAGTCTTTACTCCTGTATTTTGGGAGTGGAACTACCTGACAGGAATCGAGACTATTCCATGCATGTCTTTTAGAAGCAGTGATATAGCAAGAAAGAAAATAACGTGTAGAATCTTTATGGTTTTACCATATGTTGCTCTCTGTAAAAACACATACAGAAAAAATGGGGTTGTGTTGTCTCAGCATACCAAAATGAGAGATGATTTATGGGGTTATTTCAGATCCCAGCCTCTTCCCCCTCCCGCATTACAGACAGAGGAACCCCAATAAATGTCAGGAAATGCGAGAGTGAAGGCGGGCATAATCCCCGCATGTGATACCTCCTGGTCACCAGTGTCGCACATCAGTCTAGCAATATTTGTCTCCTTACTCTGTGATGGCATTTTTTCCAAAAGCTTAGCGGCCTTTCTCTACTTTGCTGCAAAGCCGGTAGTGAACTTATCATAAAATCTCATACTTTTTATGTTGCACGGTAAAATTATTTGCTCTTGATGTTGTTGCTGAGTTTTTTTTTCAGGGTCAGGGGGATTTTTTTTTGTGAGTCCATGATGGAGTGACATCGATGCACATTCTGTAGATTGGAAGTATAATACTAGAACCAGGCTGTATAACAAGGGGAGGGCGGTGGGGGTGGATGCCCCCCCCCCCAATTTCAAAAAGCCCCAATCCCTAAAAGAGCTGAAAAAAATAAAAGAGGCAAAAAAATTAGGTTGGATATGCTTGTTGTCGAAAAAAGTTTAACTATTTTGGTAAAAAATTACACTTTTGCCCAAATTAGCCCCCCCCACTCTTTTGCAATTGTTGGGTAAGTCCCATTAGAAAAAAACAAAAACTTGCCCCTAACCTAAAAAGGGTCTGGGAGCTATATTAGGCTATAGTTGAAATTCCTTCCTGGAACACTAAATAATTCTAGGTTTTACAGTTTTGATTTGTTTATGTTAATATGTAACATTAGCGTGTCACCCTGCTTTTGTATTAAGGGCCCACTGGGGCCTTGTGGCTGGGACCCCGCAGGGCCCAAGAAAGAAATTGGTGGTGTGTTAATATTGGCTCCCACAAATGTTTTAATCACATTTTTATTGTAAATATGCACAAATGAGCTCTTTAATATTAATGTCCCAAAAACAAGAGAGGGACGGAGCGAAATTTTGGGGGGTGGAGGGACGCTATTAGATTTTAAGGCTTTCGGTTGAAAAAATTTATTTTGAAAAGGGCAAAAGAAAGGCCAATATTCGGCACCAGGTCAAAATGATGATACACGCTGGGAAGATTATAACCGTCCCCACTGAACACCAACCACTGTTATAACCCTGGTTCAGAATGCAATGCATTTGAAACTTTCGGGTTAAGTTAGGCATTTTCAAGCTAAATTGACATAATGTTAACTCCCCAAGCTCGTTTGGAGAAAAAAAATCAGTTTGCTTTTAAAGGTGCAACAAGAGATGTAAATTATAAGGTGTCCCTTAACCCTAAACCGACAAGGTTCAATCTCCCGGGAGGACGAAGGGAGTGAGGGAAGAGGGAACAAAGGACGAAGTCGCAAATTCGGGGCTGGGATTCGAAACCCCAGGGCATTCGGGCCCCAGCGAAATAGACCCGGGGATAGCAAGCTCGGACGGTCCCATGTCGCTGGCCCGGCCCAGCGATTTCGTGCCCAGATTGAGTCTTGGTTTGCTGACGTCATCGCTACTTTCTGGAATTAGTGCATTGTACTCAATTAAAAAAAACACTTTTATTTTTTTTATGTATGTGTATGTATCATGTGTCACTAAAAAATCGAATTACTGAATTTTGCCCTGATGTAAAGCTTCCATCAACAAACATCCCCATTCAAGCTGAGCATGTTTCTCTGGTGACAATAAATGTGAAATTCTATTTGTTAATAGGAGCAACTACGAAATTCCGCCTATGTTTTTATTGAAATATAAGGAGGAGAAATCAAAATGTCTTTTTTTCTCTCTTTTTAAGACATGTCTGTAGCCAAATACAAGTTTAGAAATCTATTGGGGTCTTCTTCTAATCTAATGAATGCTATTATGACATTTGAATATTTGGATGCCTCAAAAATCTCTTGTTAAAGTATATTACCCAAAACTACACTACTCAAGGAAGAAGACACCCATTCCTTTTAAAATATAAGCATATTTTAAGAGGTTTTTGTTGTAGTGCGTTTCCGCTAGCGTCCATGCACTGGAGGGTGATCGGGTGAAAGTGCCCCTGGACAACAATCGCCGACGGTGTTATGAGGGCTCAATTGTGAGCGGTCCTGTGCCGAAATTTGCATAGCACTGGCCCAGAAATGGGATGAAGAGCAGACTAGCGTCTAAAGGATGTGGCTTAGACTTTATATGAAGAAAGAAAACTTAGCTGTACTTTTTTAAAACAACAGTGGCCATTCATAAAACATTCATACCAATTAAGTTGCCATAAAATTTGGATTATGGCCGTCTTGGAGTTTTCCTGTGCCCTAGGAATGTTAAATAAACTTAGCATGTATGTAAATACTTGGTTCTGTGTACTATTCACTATTTATCCTTCATGAACTGCTTTATTTAAAGATGCAACGAGGATGAGGCACCCAAATAGTGTGTCATAATAATACGATAGATAGAGTGGGACACTCAATAAGTTTCTTACCTTGTAGTTGGCAACAGAAATCTTAAAATAGAGAGAAAAAAGGTGATTTGATTGTTGATATTCAATATAAAACATAGGCTGAATTTTGTATTTGTCATATATGAAATTCAAATTTTTGTACCAAAGAAATATTTATCAGCCTAAATCCTTTCAGATGGACATATTTTTTATGGAAAGCTTTACATCAGGATGAAAATCAGTACTTCGATTTTTTTAAGGGGACCCGATTATGTGACAATCTATTGTTTGCCACCTTTAAGATCTAATATGCTGATATGTAAAAGGCTTTTGATGCAAATTCAGATACTGCAGGGATTAAAAAACAACAGGGCCTGAAAGGATTACAAATATGATAATCATGTCCACACGGGAAGCTGAACCTCCGGAGTGACGATCAGTGTTTGGGCCCGTGGGGGGTGGGGGGGGCGGCACTCAACTTTTTTCAGGTAGGGGATATGCGGCCCTGATTTCCGAATTTGGGGGCTTGGGATGGGAACCGAATTTTGTCTCCGAAAGTAGGGGCTTGGGAAATGAAATTTTGAGATTTGCAGGCTTGGGAGCTGAACTTTGCTAAAATTTGGCTAAAATTCACCTTCTGGGGCCAAAATTTTGAAAAGGGACCTTAATAAGAACTGAATTATTTTTCAACTGGGCGGTCTTGGGAACTGAGGAGAAGACGCAACAAAAAGGGGGTTTAGGCCGCACATACCCATACTTCATTCTAATGTCAGGCCCCCCCCCCGGGGGGTTTGGGGCAATGCGGATGCATTTGAAGTTCTAAACTCTGGAGTTGAGTTTTATCAGGATCTAGCGGGGGGGGGGTGGGTTCTAACCCCTAAAAAGGTGGTGGTGAAGCTCAAACTCTGATAACCTTCGGCGTGTTTTGGGGGTGTCATGCCGGATGGACCGCTTCGAGGAGAGGGAATGGATGGTGATCTCACAAGGGTTGAAAAGTCCTTGCTTTAAAGAGCTGTGCGTGACTGCGTATGCAAAGCTGCATTTGACCTAGTTACAAGCATTCCTAACGTAATATAATTGCACGTGGTGGCCAATTCGAGCGTATGGTCCCAATTTACATGCAGGGCTGATCCAGGATTTCTCAATGGGGGGGGGCGGGGGAGGTCCGACGCCAGTCACTATTCGTTTTTAAATAATTTCCGGCTCGCTTCACTCGCTGGGTAGACCCCAATTTTTTTTTCACTTGGTTTTGCAATTCTTGAGGGGGGGGGAGAGTGCCGACGACTATATTTTAAAAGCACCAGAGCACCAAACACATAACAAAGAAGAGTTACCCCCTGCTCTTCAAAATTTCAAACCGAGGCGCTCGCCGGAAAAATTGTGTCGCAACGGGCGCCACGAACACAAAGGGTTCATTGTCCTAGATATACAGGGCGCCCTGTGTGGCAAAAGGCATTTTACAAGGCATCTTTCGACATCTAACAAGGCGCATGCGCCCTTGCTTGCACCAAAAATAGGGTGGGGGCGCACGACGGGTGTCCCCATCAATCCGCTATGGTTACTTTGTTGCATGCTACGCCGGCGGCAAATACACAATGCCATCGGCGCAGAGCGACGCGTCTCAGAATTTGACTCCAGATACAATATTTTATTGTTCAATAAAAAAACAGTACTCTATTTTTCTGAATCCAGAATAGTTTTGAATTATGTTGCAGCATTCGTGTTGTAGTATGCCTAACATATTGTATACTTATTTATTGTTTGAAGCTATGTATGGTACAGACAGGTGTCAGTCATCCGACAAACTTGAAACTTTGTTTTCAAATTTGGTCGTATTTTACAAATGTTTTGGTCCAGTAGCCTTGACCAATATTGACAAAAACAAAAAAGTTGGTTTTCTATAGGTAAGGTGCTAGATTAGTCCAAACCTAAATGTGAATGTATTTTATGATGTTTTTTTTAACTAAAAAAAAATGAAAGGAAAATTCCCCAAAAATGTTAAGTCAAAACAGTTTGCAAACCATTTTATTACTGTCAAAATATTAGTTTATAAACAAAGTTAAAAAATGTATTTTCTATCGCTGAGGCATTGTTTGTCTAAAAAAATCAAATTTTCTCATTTCATTTAAAATTTAAAAAAACAAACGAATTTTATCATTTATTAAAATTTAAACGAAATGCAGTTAAAATAGCTCCAAAAATCAAAACTCTGTGTGGCCCTTTTGGAACATAAACTTTTTTACCCCTTAGATGACGTTTTGTGGGCGCCAGCATAGCTGGCAGGACCTTTTGCAACCCGTGTGCGGTGGGTTGTGTATGTATGTATGTATGTGTGTGTTTGTATGTATGTGTCACTAAAATGTTAAGTTTTTTATGGAAGCGGACCACAGCTTAATATATTCTTTGACATATAGTGAACGCGAAAGCGAGAACCAGGCAAAATTCTAGTTATTACTAATATCAGAAACTTATTAGCCTCGCCAAGAAGATATAAGGTTGGATTTAGTTGCCAAAAATGTGATCTAGGACGGGCAATATTTTCTGTACTAAAAAAGGAAGCTACATATATTTATATTTAATAATTACCGTACAACCATAAAGTTAAGCCACATTGACAGCAGCAGCAGCATATACCCTTCTGTTACAGTGCAACTTACTGCCGCGCTTAGACGATGATGCACGCAAATGCTCATTCACACACAGTATGGTTTATTTTACCTGGACCTTTCAACTAACTACAGTCGCTCAGAGTTTAAATTTTTTTTAGGCTTTTTCTCAAAAAATTTTAAAAATTATGTGTTGCTTCGTTAAAACAGATTTGAAAGTCACAATGAAAAGGCATTCAAATGAGTCCAAAAACAAGCATAGTTTGGCCATGGTTTTTGAGATGGCTTCCCAATAGCCCAAAAAACCCAACTGACTGGACAAGAAGATCACTGCGTTTAAAGGGTTAACAAGCGCCGCGACGGCCGAGAGCATTACGGTATGATACTCCACTGGATGACACATCAGCAGAGGGTATTTTGAAAACAACCCCACCAATGCATTGCAATGTTCTATCACTATCTTGTATTACAAGAATGTCAGTCTTCGGGATAAAAAGGCTCCAAAAAGTTAAGACCCACCATGACGTTCATAATCATGCTGTAAAATTCGTAAGTACTAACGCTTGTGGCTAAAATGGCATAAAAGTCAGGTTTGTATGTAAAAGGAATCAGGAGTGTTTGTTGTGGGATCACATGACCGATTGAGGTAAAATTCCCAAAACTGGTGATTGTGGGATTGACTCAATACACCTCTGAACATCCTACGTTAGCAATCACATTCTCTCCAGAGAAAGAGCCGAGATTACGAGCAAGGTTACACTTTAAAAACCATTAGCCAAAGTCTGCGTACCTACATATTATCTGATATACATCCCCGTGTGAGCTGTCAAGGTAGGATTGAAGTCTGTGGTAATTTTGCTTCAGAGCTGACAGCACGTTCAGTGCACTTTGTAATGTGAACGTCTGGAAATCATTTGACGGACGGGATGATTTGAACCACAAAAGGGATTATATGTCAAATATTGGAATAATGTGATAAGGGTATTCCAAATTTACCTGTTACAAGGTCCATTTTAAAGAAAGAATACGAAATCTTGTTGGCGCCAGATAAAGTATCATCAGTGAGGTTGAGTTGAAGAGTTAATAGCCATGGGGACGGGAACAAAGGGGACACTATATGTGATTCACCTGAAAGAATCAAAATTTGAAATATGCAGGCAGGAATAGGTCTCAAATGTAAGAATAAGTCTGTAGAATTTTCAAAAATGATGTCATCCAGCTGAAAAATTGGAACGAAAAGGAAGAAAAACAACAGTGTTTAAAGCCTCTCGACCAAATTACTATGATAAAATTTGAATTTTGATTCGAGAAGAAAGGCAATTTTTCTCATTTTTACAGTGAATTTTCAGCATAGGAAATATTTTCTTTTTGATGTTGTTATGAACAAACACCTACCAAATGTGGTCGACCACATTGATAACACTGAACACACACTGTCCTATGGCCATTTTCATACACATTTTTGCTTTAATACTTTCCAAACGGCTGGACCAATATATGCTTCCATGTAGGGAGAAACATGTGAAAAAAATGGACCATATATGGTGCACCCACCCTTTAAAGAACTGATGGCACATTTGCAAATAGTGCACCCCTCAAGATTTCAAAATAATCTTTTTTTTGCCTGGTTGTAAAGCTTTTTATATATTATCATCAGCCCCTTACGTGAAATGATTAAGACAAAACAATGCCCTTATGGGTAAAAGACAATTTTATAATGATCCTAGTCATTTTATTCGACAGACAATGGAAATGATGGTTTTGTTAACACAAGAAAAACACATGCCGGAGTCAATTCCCATGGCACCCACCTGTTTGACAGGCTGGGAACCGTCGTGGTGTAAAATCATGAGTACGAGTCTATGAGTATTTCATGTTACTAGCGACACATTGTTGTGATTTGTTGTTACTGCAAACTTAAAAAGTTAGCCAACAAAACTGGAATCTTTCGCCTCTTATAATGCTTCTATCTGTTTAAGGGTATGTTATTTTTATGTGTAAATATGTAGTCTATACCTTATGCGTCACATTATTGAAAGGCAGCATTCTGAGTGGTCAGGTTACTGCCCATTATTCTGCAAAATGGTCGCGAATGCATTTTCTCATTAGATCCGGCGTGCTGGTTTGTTTTGGGTAATAGATAGAAATAAAGGGTTCTGCAGTATTATTATGGGCTCATAATGTATCATCGGCCGGAAAAAAATTAAATAATGGACTCGGTACGCATCGTCCATTATTTATTTTTTTACGACCTCGACACATTATTCACCCATTAAAGGGTTTGTAGAGAGCACTCACCCTTTATTTTTAACTTCTTCCAATGGCCCAGGCCTATAAGCGAAGCAAAATTGAAGAAAGAAATCTCATATTTGTTGAAATGTGCCAGTGCCGATTTAAATTAAAGACACGATCACAGTGATTTGAAAAATATTGAAATTTGACAGAAAAGAAATAGCTTCAAAGTGAAGGATCAGTCTGTAGAATTTCATAAGTTAGTTACCTTTTCAGCTGAGTAGAATTGACGAAAAAGGATGAAAACGTTCAGTGTTCCAAAGATACGATCTCCATTGTCAATTACGTGTTTGTAGTAAGTGTCGAACGGACAGTAATGACTTAAAAATCCCTGATTCTGTCCTTATTAGGCGTGTTTCTGGTATTATCATTTGCAGGGTATGTTAGGATACCGGAAATTGTTTCATACATGCAAAAATCTGATTTGTGATGATTTTCGATTTGTGATTAGCAAATAAAAAACTGATAGGTCTTTAACAGCATCAGGCTGTGTCCATGGTTGAATGTCCTAGGAGATCTGGAATTTTGAATGAGTTGCTGCGACAAGGGTGTCATAAGCCACAATGTCATATCTATACAAGCTAGATAATAGGTAAGTTTTCAAATTGATTGGGAGATCAGTCATATGTTTGTGATGGATAGGAGAGTGAGGAGGTTATTACTGAGTCTTACTCTGTATATTTGGAGTGGAACACCTGACAGGAATCGAGAATATTCCATGCATGTCTTTTAGAAGCAGTGTATAGCGAGAAAGAAATACCGCTGTAGAATCTTTATGGTTTTACCATATGTTGCTCTCTGTAAAAACACATACAGAAAAAAATGGGGGGCTGTCAGAATTTACCAAAATTGAGATTGATTTATGGGTTTATTTCATGGATCCACAGCCTCTTCCCCCGCCCTGACATTAAAGTTGAGATTTATATAACATTTGGACTGTTGAGCTTAGTTTTAGTATGTGTGCTTATTGTTGCATAATTCAACCTACTCTGGAAGAAATTCAAAATTTTCTGTCTGTCATAACAGAATAAGGGTGGGATATAAGCTTTGATCATAGATCAAATGCACTGTCAGAACAACTGGAAATTACAATTTCAATGCAAACAGAGCGGGTCTGTAAAACAAGGAACCAAGTCAAGCTTGTTTGAATGCAAAGTCCCACCCAGCATAAAAGTAATCAATTCAATGTTATATTTTGGTTTCATCCACTGACAAAAAAAATTTAAGTTGAGATTTGATCTACATACTTAAAGAAGAAATTCATAATTTTCTATTTTCTGTCACCATACTGAGGTCAAAGGTTCATCACAGGTCAAATACAAATGAGAAATTGTTAGAATTGTAATGTGAGGACTGCTTTTGTTGCGAGCTGGTTGTCGACAATTGATGAATGAAAATATGAGGAGACTCAGCACCGGATTCATTGGCAGTAAAAAAAAGGTGACGTTAAAAGCTAGGAATTTCAAAAAAAGGAAAAGGTATTTGGAAATCAACAACAGTATTTTGGAGATTGTAGGTTACACTACTGCTATAATTGATATGATTGATCAGAAAGTATGAGGAATATAAAAACATCCTTAATAGTAGAATGTTATGGATCTAAAAAAATCAGATTCGAGGTAGTTTTTAACATTCATATTGTCAAGGAAAAGTAAGAAATTCGGTAGTCTAAGTGATTTAGAAAGAAGAAAACTAGAAGATGTTAAAACTGAGTATGTGACATGATTCAAAGGGAAACTCCTTGCCCATATGTTAAGCAAAAATTAACTCTGGGAAATGGCCTGGCAACATAAACAGAAGGGGCAAAAACATAAATATGTCTAAAGAGAAATGGATTACAGGAAGGAGAAAAAGAATACCAAGTTTTTTCTGAATTTAGAGAAAAAAATGCTGTAGCTAAACAATAACAACATTAAAAAAGAAACGATGGGAGTATTATAAGAGATAATGACGGACAACCTATTAGAAAGAACAAGTAAGCTATTATAAACAAAAATTACGGAGAAGAAGAAGATGAGGTTATGATCCCAATGTTGCTCAAAATTTTAAGGCTGGAATTAACTTAAGAAATGAGTGATGAAGAAAAAAATCAATGTGTGAAGGAAACTCAATGGGAAGGAATGCGAAGAAGATGCTTTTGAAAGAAATGCAAAATAACAACAGCCCTGATATGTGGTACTGACAGTAGATGTTTACAAATATTTGGTTTGTGAACATAAGTCATTTGGTTGGATGTTACTTAAATGAAAGGTTGATAAGGGGATAATGGCGTCGAGCCATAGAAAGAAAAGGTTATTTCATTACATTAATACACAAAGGGGAAGGAACTTCATCCAAGAGATAATCTTATCAATTTGGAGACCTATTACTTTGACAAAGTGACTACAAAAATAGCCACAAAACCTTAGCAAAACGACTTCAAACAGTTATTTCATCTATTATTGAGTTTATCAGACTGGGTTAATAAAAGGGAAGATACATAGGTTGAAAACGTGAGTGGTTGAGGATGTGATAGGATACACCAAAAAGAGAAATCCCAGGTGCTCTGCTAATTTTAGATTTTTAGGAAGGCATTGATAGCAGTAATGAAATATAGGTAAATGCGTTAAAAGAAACATAATTTCGGGAATGATTTTATAAAATGGATTGAAACAATGTATAAAGAGACTTCAAGTGCATTGGACAAAATGGGAAATGTTTTCTATTCTTCGTTTAATAGATAGAAAAAGGTGTTAGACAAGGATGCCCTTATCGGCTTTGGTATCATTTAATGCAATTGAAAGTTTAGCTGTAAACAATAAGACAAGTAATCGTATAAGAGGAATTTAACCTCCCATTTAGATGGTTATCCAAAAAAAGAAGCCCGCATATCGTTATATGCAGATGACTTATTACCATTTTTGTCAGCAACGAAACTATGATATAAAGGGAAAGTATTAAACATTTTAGACGATTTTCTCGTATATGGATTGAAATTAAATGCAGCTAAGACAGAAAGCCTAGGTGGATTGGCTCGTGCAGACAAAGTCAAAAGAAATATATAACTTGAATTGGAAACCCTAATCCAATACATGGTGTTGTTGTTAAAATTTCTGGTATTTCCTTTAGCAGTACAAGCCTAAGTGAAATCGAAGAAAATTGGGTTTTTTCAACTTACATAAGATAACAAACATCATCAAAATATGGAAGCAACGTGACTTGACCATGTGGCAGAATCATTATTGTTAAACGCTGTGGACTTCACAATTATCTTTTAAGTACGTTTGATATACCAGATAGAATTGTAAATGAACTAAATACAACATCTTTAAATTTCTTCGGGGTGGGTATGGTAGTACTGAAAAAGGCAAAGAGAAAAACAATTATTAGTGAATGAGAGGCGGTTTGAAAATGTGTCCACCTAACCATCTTTTCTTGAACTGATTTTGAAGTTCATGGAATTAAACGACTAACAATATGAATCTTATAGAAACTTGGAAAAATATACCTTTACACGGGTTTCAAAAGCAAGAATGAATTGAATTGGATATATAGAGTAACTGTTGTTATGATGATTTAAATGAAATAAGTAGAGAAGGCACTTAATCAAATGTCATCATTTTTTATCGTACCTCATTGTAGTTTGGCTAAAAACAAAACTAGTAGGAATGGAAACGAAATAGGATCCGAGTCACGAAATTATGGATAATACCTGTGTTCAATGTTCTGGTAATACCCTATTTTTCAGGATTGGATAAATGAAGGTAGGTTTTGTTAAAAGTCAAGTTATATGATGTGGAAAAAGATCAATTTCTACCAAATGTCCGAAGATAAATAAAATAATTAACAAAAACCGCGGCGGACTGGAATTATGTTCAATATTCTGGCACTAAATCAAAAGACGTTCCCAGAAACTGGAATAATAAAAAGGATTTAAAACTGAACCAACGGAGGTTCAGCAGCCAGTTGGTTTAACGTATAACTCGGTTTTCTTTCCAATACAAAAATTTACTCCAAGTGTCAGAAACTATGATGATATAAAATATAATGGTTAGCCCAATGAAAGCTGAACGTTTTTTGGGAAAGGAAAATTCCCTAATTATATTTTGATTGGACCAACCAAATATGGAGAAGTGCATGAAAACAGGTTCCACCAAGGAAGCTAGAATAGTAACTTTGAATGGAAAAAATACTTTCCAAATTGCACCACTAAATCTTATTTTATATAAAAATGGCCAAAGCAGATATGAGCTCTGCGAAAAGTGTGACGAAAAAGATATATAGAAAACTTTTTCTTTCTACTGCAAAAAATGTTGTAGAAAAAGTATGGATTGAAGTTAATACAATATTATCAGATATTAACTGGTGGAAAAAATTTAAATGATCGGTGACAGATATTTTTTTCGGAGACTGGAAGAGTAATACAAAATTCTAATGATGTCTGTGGTAAAAATAATATCTTTGGCCAAAACAAATGTGTATATAAGCAAGTTTAAAATATTGGCAGGTAATCCGAATCTTGGTGCTTTCGTTTATCGCATGAGATCAGTGGTTAGCCGCGATTGAGTATAGTCATTCATTTCATATCCACCACTTTTTTTTACCTTGTTCCTTAGATAGGCATGATGGGCTTGTGACACACAGTGTTTGATGTGTAAAAACAAAACATTACCTATTTATTTGGAAATATTTTAATCGTGAATGACCAACTGCAAGATTTATTAAAGGTTCCATTATGAGACATGAAAACAACAATAGAATTAACATTATTGATATTACTTCAAACTTTCACGATAAAATTGTTGATTGTCATAATTATAATATATTTAAAAAACCAAAAAACATAAAAAAAAAAAACTAGAAAAACCCCCCAATTTTAATTTTAAAAAAAAAAAAAAAAAAAAAAAAAAACAAAAAAAAAAAAAAAAAAAAAAAAACAAAAAAAAAAAAAAAAAAAAAAAACATCAGCACGTTCTGGATCCGTGATAGCCATAACGTATAAGAACATTTTCCTCATTTTGCAAAATGTCTCAAACACTTGATAAGCCGTAATTCTGTTTGAAACAAGAGTTAGTCTGGCATCTGAAAACTAGGGGGGTCCCAGTTGTTCGCAATAACCTGATATTTTTAAAAGCATACTGGTTTTGAAAAACATTTTCGCGACTACCTGGCTTGTGGGGCGCGTCATCCGCTAACCAATCGGAATTTACTGGCCCGGCATCACGCTACACCCACCACCAAGTTTCATGACCGCACGACCCTCGGCTGCGAGAAAAAGGGGGAACAGGACAGACGTGTGCCTATTTTAATATGATGACTAATACAGCCCAAACAAAAATAATGGCTGGGAAAATCATTCATCAACGTTCCAATGGAAACAATGGTTTAGAATTCATGTTACATTGTACAGTATATTTTCACGACGGGTCTGCTGTTGGAGTCTTTAGCCAGTTGTCTGCGTGGCTCACCTGTTTGAATTTTCAAGCAGATTGAAACCTTTTATCTTTAAGCTATCTTTCTTAGGCCTCATATAGATAGTTCACATCTACCTAAATTGTTCCACAAAAGGATGAGGAGGGGAGGAAGGAATATATCAGCAACTAACAAAAGCGACAACAAAAACTGAAAGCCACTGGCACTACAATCCGATGCCTTTTAGACCTATCCACCCCTAAAAGTCGTTCACTGCTACGCTTCATTATTTGTAAATTAGATATAAACATTAGTCCTGTTATTCCAAAAAGTGTGTAACAATCGTTTTACTAAAACAAATGTTATCTTTGAAGTAGTCGCGTAATAAAGTAAAAAATTCATTAAAT